>VDFB02174390.1:0-44404 GCA_007258455.2 Sequoia sempervirens
TATGAACTACTATTTTAGAAGCCTAAGACTTATTTTGGTTGTCTACTATTGTTGGTGCAAGGGATGTGGATCATACCATGAAGTTACATACCACATCTGGTTCTTGGTTGAGGTGGAAAGGTTCCTTGTTTATATTTCATCCTTTCAAGGTGAGAGGTGTTAAGGTGGTACATGACCTTGGCATACTTTAGCTTCACCCACTCTTTTTTCTTGGATTTAACATCACTCTTTCGGGGGTGAGGGAAGCCCATTTTAGTAGATAACCCTATTACTACTAGCTAGGTTGTGCTTGTTTGTATTGTTTGTGAACCAAGGCCAAGTGAGTTTTGTGGAAGAAAACTTGCAAACATACTCA
Organism: Sequoia sempervirens; assembly: GCA_007258455.2. Taxonomy (NCBI): domain Eukaryota; kingdom Viridiplantae; phylum Streptophyta; class Pinopsida; order Cupressales; family Cupressaceae; genus Sequoia; species Sequoia sempervirens. The sequence goes on from VDFB02174390.1 coordinate 356, forward strand.
CTTACCAAGAAGTCAAAGAGTCAAAATCAGTCAAATCTATTTTTCAAGTGTTTGTTGTCTTTTATGATCAAATCTAAACTTGCTAAAAATGGAAAACAACCTAGAAAACATCAAATTAGGGGGAAAAAGGTAGAACATCACAATTTTTTTTTATCAAACACCATAATCATCAAATAGTAAACCACAATTGTCAATTAGAACATCGCATCTATTAGAAACCCTAAGAAGCCAGAACATCACATTTTTTATGTGTTGTAATTGACCAGTCCTACACTGCAATTAACTGGCCTTGCATTGCATCCATGGCTTGAAACACCACATCCGCTAGTTTCAAAATTTTGGAGAAATATATATCCATCCAACTTATGGTTTCCTTATAGAAAGTGATTGTACGCTTATACCTGAGACTTGTTTAGGTTCAGTCGGTCCATTCATTGCATTTCATCATTTACCCTAGGTTAAGCTGGCATAGTCCTAGTTTGTGATGTAGGAGCATCTTTGGTTCTTGGAAATCCTGCATCAACCAAAAATATTTTCATCTTAGTTTTGTTCTTGTTTCAGTTCTTGTTCAGTTCAAGTTGACAAATTCAAAATTTTGTCATATTTGCTCATTGGACCCTACGGATCTATGTTTCATCATGGAAATGTTCATTTTCCTTATTCCAAGATTTTAGGTTGATTGGATTATTTTCTGGCAAGTTATTGCTTCCAGATTAAGTGGCAGTTTCTAGAATAGAGCATCTGAGCAATTTCAAGCCTAACGGCTAAATTTGTCTCTTGTGAATTCTTCTCGTAACTTGTGTATCCTTACGATGTGTTTTGAATTGTTCCATGGAGTTTCCTCGACCTTAATTTAGGTCCACACTTCATCCTATGTACCCGCCAAGGAGAAATTCAAATTTAAGGCCAACCTATTTCATGCACACATTATGTTTCCTTCATCAAAGATTGTAATGATCTTTGGCTGATGTGGAGGATTCTAGATCACCAGATGTGATATAAATCATTGTAATAGATCATTAGAAGAGGGGATTAAGTTGAAGATAGGATTTGATATGTAATATTTCAGCTCATATTAAGGAGCATATAGGAACATTGTATTTTGAGCATGTTGTATCAGACCTATGAGCCCAATCTATAAACCTGGATGTTACCGGCTATTTGTAATTGAAATTTATCATAATAAGAATGTTTGAAATTGCATTTTCCTCCATATTATGAGTGGCTTTTGTTTTGTAACTCTTGTTGCATGGTCCAGATTGTTCTCTGTGAGGACCCTCCTACTATGACTGCACTAGATTGGTATTAGAGTGAGATTCGTTCTATGAGAGATCGTAAGAGTTTGCGAAGTCCTGTTGAAGATTTGTTGTGGGGTGGTGGACTGAGGATCTGACCTGCAACTGTAAAGGACTTGTGTAAAGATGCCAGGAAGAAGAAATGTTAGAGGAAATGGAGTGCATGGAAATGCAAACCCAACTATAATGAAGATGTTGAGAGGAATTGTTGCTAGATTAGAAGCATTCGAAATGGCCCAAAGGAGAGGTTGACCAATTGATGATGTGAGTGATGAAGAGGTAGAAGTACAAGAAGAAGGAGAAAGAGAAAATCAACCTGGCCTTGATCAAGGAGAAGAGAGGTTCATAAGAGCCCTAACCAGAGTAAATACTAAACCACATTTCAATCCACTAGACTATAGTGGTAAGTTGGATTCAAATGAATTGCTTGATTGGATAACAGAGATGGAAAAGTATTTTGATTTTGAAGGTACCGCCGAAGACAATAAAGTGAAATTTGATTGTACAAAGTTGAAAGGACATGCATCCCTTTGGTGGGAACATTTGTAGACAAATAGGAAAAGAAGAGGAAAGGAGAAGATAAAATCATGGGATCAAATGGTGAATAACTTAAAGACAAAGCTTGTGCCTGTAGATTATCAGATCAGTTTGTTCCATAAGTTGCAAAATTTGAAGCAGAAGGATTTAAGTGTGACAGAGTATACTGAGGAATTCTACAAGTTGAATATTAGATCTAGACATTTAGAGGATGAGGTTGAGAAAGTAGATAGATATGTGAATGGCTTGAAGCCATATATATAGGATGAGGTTAGTTTGATCAAGTTACAGAGTATAGAGGAAGCATATCAATGTGCCCTAAAAGCATAAGAGATGTTGAATAAAAGACATGAGCAGAGACAAAGATGAAGAGGCAGAAGATTTCATAGAGGAATATTTTTTACCGGAGGAGGAAGAGGATCTTTTTTAGATTAGAATAAAGATAAGGAAGTTAGTAAGAATGATAATCCATACTACAGAGATGATGGAAACTCTTACTAGAGAGGAGGATATGGTGGTTACCAGAATGAGGGTTATAGAAAAGATGATAGGGGATAGGAGAAAAGAGTATTTAGGGGAACTTGTTTTAACTGTGGTGGAGAAGGACATAGAGCATTTGAATGTAATCAGGGAGAGATGAGCAAAAATATGGAGAACAGTAGAAGAGAAGCCTTTGTTGAGGAAGATCATGCCAAATCATCTAATAAACTAGAAGAGGGAGAAGTGTTGGTGAATATAAGAGTATTGTGTCAAAGTGAGATGGAACAAGAACCGTCGCAAAGAAAGAATTTGTTCCGAACCAGATGCAAGGTAGGTGGTAAATGTTTCAAAGTGATTATTGATAGTGGAAGCTCAAAGAACCTGGTTTCTGGAGAATGGGTGACCAAATTGAAGCTAGAAAGATTGAAACACTCAAAGCCCTATCAGATAGCATGGATTCAAGATGAGCATAAGATTCTGGTAAGTGAACAATGTTTGGTGAAATTGAAGATAGGAAATTATCATGATGAATTTTTGTGTGATATCATGCCTATGGATGTATGCCATGTTTTGTTGGGAAGACCTTGGCAGTATGATAGACAGGCTATTCATGATGGAAAGAAGAACACATATACAATTGTTGCTAATGGGATGAAGCATAATTTGTTACCATTGGAGGATGTTCCTAAAGTTGAGGTTTGTATGAGTGCTAGAATTTTTTGGTTGATGGAAGGAGATTTCTAGATGGACTGAGACATGAGAACATGTGCTATTCCTTGGTTCCTAAGAAGGCTAAAGACTTGAAGCATGTAGAAGAACAACCAAAAGGAGATAAAGGAGTTGCTGAAAATATGAGGGAGATCATTTCGGATAATTTACTTGATGGATTACTACCGAGGAGTATTAGTCATTGTATGGATCTCGATTCTGAGCTAGTTTGCCTAATAAAGCAACACACCATGACACCTTTAGAGAATGAAGAGTTGAATAGGGTGCAAGAATTATTGAGGAAGGGTTTGATCAGTTTAAGTCCTTGTGCAAACTCCATTGTGCTAGCACCTAAGAAGGATGGAGAATGAAGGATGTGTACAGACTCTAGAGCCATAAACAAGATCACAGTGAAGTATAGATTTCCTTTGCCCTGGATGGATGACATTATGGATTGTTTGAGTGGAGCTAAATACTTTACAAAGATATATTTGAAGAGTGGATATCATCAATAGAATCAAAAGGGGATGAGTGGAAGACAACATTCAAGACAAATGAAGGATTGTATGAGTGGTTGGTGATGCCTTTGACTAACAAAATGCATTGATTACTTACATGAGGTCGATGAATGAGGCATTGAAGAAATTCTTGGGTAAGTTTGTGATTGTTTATTTGGATGACATCTTCATTTTAATAAAACTAGATAAGAACATTTGTTGCATATAAGACAAGTTTTACAGAGGTTGAGATAAGAGTAGTTGTTGATAAACATTAAGTGTAGTTTCATGAAGGAAGAATTGGTATAACTAGGATTTGTGATATCTAAGGATGGATTGAGGATGGATCATGAGAAGGTGAGAGCAATTGTTGAATGGCCTACACCGAAAGCAATTGAGAGGTAAGATCATTTCATGGATTGGATAGTTTCTACTAAAGTTCATTAGGAATTTTAGTTCTATTTGTAGTCCTATGACAAAAGCAATGAGAGGAGATAAGAAAGATTTTAGGTGGACATCTGAGCAAATCAAGTTTTGAGTTGTTGAAACAAAAGGTGATTGAGCATCCTATGTTGGATTTACTAAACTTTTAGTAAGGCATTTCGTAGACTGTGATGCAAGTGGAAATGCAATTGGAGCAGTATTAAGTCAAGAAGGAAAACCAATAGCTTATTTCAGTGAGAAATTGAATGATTGCTAGGAGAAGATATTGAGTGTATGATCAAGGATTTTTATGCCATAGTTCAAGCCTTGAAGAAGTGGAGACACTACTTGTTTCCTAAGGAGTTTGTGTTGTATACGGATCATCAGAATTGTAGTATTTGGAATAGTCAAGGTAAGTTGAATCAAAGACACATGAGATGGGTGGAATTCTTGTAGAGTTATACTTTTGTTTTGAAACATAGGAGTGGAAGGTCAAACAAAGTTTCTAATGCTTTGAGTAGGAGAAGGAATTTACTAGCAGAGATGAGAGTGGAGGTATTAGGCTTTGATGAATTGAAGAACTTGTATGAAGACCCAGATTTTGCAGAACCTTGGAGAGCTTGTAAAGAACCAGTCTTGGAGGATAGGAGTCAGTGGTTGGATTATTTCATTAAGGAGGATATGTTGTTTAGAGGGAATCCGTTATGTGTACCCCAAATTTCAATGAGGGATAACTTGGTGAAAGAAAAATATAGTGGAGGATTGGCAGGACACTTTGGAATTGATAAGACAGTAGCATTGGTAAGTGAGAATTACTTTTGGCCACAGATTCATAAGGATGTTAGGAAATTTGTGCAAATTTGTAGAGTTTGTCAAGCTACAAAAGGAAGTAGTCAGAATGTTGGATTGTATAATCCTTTGACAATTTCGGAGAGAGCTTGGGAGATATCAGCATGGATTTCATATTTGGTTTGCTGAAGACATAGAGAGGTAATGATTCTATATCCTTAGTTTTCATCTCTATCCTTAGTTTTCATTCATTCCAAAAGTCTCAAAACCTACAAGTCACAAGTCTTATATGGTCTTCACTAGGTCACAAAGGAAACGAAAGGACATACATTCCTCATATAACCCCTATTTTAATCCAACTAGCAACATGAACTTTGGGTCATCCTCAAACCAACCTCAAACATCACAAGATGAAATTCCAAATCCATTTGACAATTTTACATTGAAGGAGGTTAACCAAAATCTAACACCCGAAGAGATTAAACAAGCTTCCCAAGATCCTAAGATAGTGTGTATCATAGAAGAGATGGTCAAAGTGGATCCTAATAAATAATTTCTAGCACTTGCTCAAAATGGTGCCAAGCTTTCCTTTGGTTTTGACACTTCCACAATTGTAGAGGGAACAACACAAACACAAACTCAAAGTCAAGGTCATAACACATTTTTACAAGGTCATCCCTCCTCACAACAAATGCACACTAATATGCCACTTGGGGGAACTACACATAACACAACACATGTTAAAACACCTCCTACTCCAACATTTGGGACTAAAAGGACACATGCAACATCTCAAGGACCAAGTCCCATGTTTTCCAATCCATTTGGATCATACTCTAGCACCATGGGTATGACTTTTGCAAATCCATTTTTCAAAAGATGGACACCCAAATTACCACACCATCAACCAACACAAACACAAACAAAAATATAAACCCACCAAAAGAGACAAGAAGGATTTATATTTCCACATCAAGAGTGAAAACCCAAATGACAAACACTACACCAAACGCCAACATGTCTTCTAGTTCAAACTTAAAGACTAACCAACTCCCATCACAACAACATGTCAACCCAAACCTCATCTTCATACCACGACATCAACACACCAATCAAACTCCACCACAACACACTACCAATACCAATACCAATACCAATACTAACACCATGTTTACATCCCACTTCTAACAAGGCAATCAAAATCCTTCCCAACAAAACATCAACCCAAATCCAACATTCACATCTAACTTTCAAAACCAAAATTTGTTATCAAACAATTACCTCAACACGCTTAACACCAACACCAACCTTCTCATGCAAAGTCAGCCAAACATACCACCATCACCCATGGAGGCTTTGATGCAACAAATGCAAGCAATTAAAAAACAACTGGAAAACATGCAAGTGAGCACAACAAAGAAAACATACTCAATGGAGGAACTATGTCCCTATCTCTTTGATAGAAGCATATACATGCCACCTTTCCCCCCACACTTTAATGTGCCAAAGTTCAACAAATACAAGGGAAAGGGAGATAGATAGTAGAACATGTGTGATAGTTTAATACTAATTGTATGGATATTTCTTTTGAGCCTATGTACTTAATGAGATTATTCCCACGTAGCCTTTCGGAGCAGGCTCTAGAGTGGTTCACACACCTTCCTCCTAGGATAAGAACATGGAATGAACTAGCTAAAAAATTCATCGTGCACTTTGCCTATAACATTGAAAGTGACTAACTCAAGGGGAATTTTGATAAAAATAAGTGTGAAATTATAGTAAAAAACAACTCTCTACATGTGTTCCTTTTTCAAATTTCTGAGCTTTTGTGTTTCCTAATGATTAAGCCTAGCGGAGGGGCATAAGGGCTCCCCCACCTATGCACTCTGCTCCTTCCCATAAATCTGCTTCCTCACCTTCATCTTCTAGGGGAACTAAAAGTACACCTAGTGTTTCACCTGTTCCAATTCCCAAGGGTTTGAATAGGTTTGTTTCCTTTCTCGGGGGTAAGGACTCTTTTTTAGCTGGTGAGGACCCTATGTCCTATGTGGAAAAGCTTGTAGGTGCAAAGGTTTCAACAAAGGCCCCAGGATTCTTTGTTTGCTTTCTACACTGTAGAGGGGGATGAAGTGGATGTCCCAGATGTAATCCTGAATGATGCAATCGAGGGTCTGAAGTTGTCCTTGGTTGGAAAGTTCTTCATTGTCCATCCTAATATTAACTAGGTATGTAAGTGGGCCATTAACACTTGGAATCTCGAGGGTAGTGTCTCTATAAGTGCTATGCCTAAAGGTCTATTTTTATTTACTTTTTTATCCCTGAGGATATGATAATGGTTTTCACAAGAGGCCCCTAGGAATTTGATAGAAGCTTTAAGAATATTTTGTCCCTATGTAAGTGGAAACCAGTTGATGCCTCTACAGACTTGATTAAAGTTGCCCCAACCTGGGTTAGGCTCCCTAGTTTACCTTTGGAATTTTGGCACCAAAATGTTTTTAAAGGTATTGTTGAGTCGTTTGGTACCCAGGTTGTAGTGGATAAAGTTACTCTTCTCATGTCTCATTTGGTTTATGCTAGAATGTGTGTGAATGTGGTTGCCAACATATTTCTTCCCACCTTTGTGACATTAAAATCAAAATTTGGACAATGGATTCAACCGTTGGAATATGAAAAGGCTATGGTTTTTTTCCAAGGGTGTAATAAGTTTGGTCATTTATAGGATGCTTGTAAAAAAATACCTTTTGAACCTAAAAAACCTCAATCTAGATTCTTAGTGAGCTCTCCCTTGAAAAATGTGGATCTAATGAACCTGGTAAAGGATCCTACTACACCAAGTCCTAACTCGGCCTTGTTTTTTTCTGATAAGGTGTTGGCGCCTTCTCAAATTTTGAAAGAAGCTAAGGGTCAATTTCTAAATGAGGGGGTCTTCATGGACAATGTTGAAAAGGTCCTTTCTGAGGGGGTTTCTATTGGGTTTAACTCCTTACCTTCTCTAGAAAAATATCTCAAATCACAAAATGGTAATGAAAAGTTGGATAACTTGAAAAATTAATCACAAGAAATGGAGGGAGTTGATTTTAAATTTCAAGTTCAATAGAGGGAATCCCTTGAGGATGGTGAGATAGAAATCCAAATGGAAAAGTTACTAACTTCCTCTCCTAATCTCCCTCTGGGAGAAGGTTAAACACCAAAAGATAAACAAGAGAAGGAAGGTAAAGATGGAATCAAGAAAAGCATGATGAATTGTTGTTCCCCCCAAAAAGAGGGTGTTGTGGATGAGGAATGGATAAATAAAAAATCAAGGAAAAAGAAGAAACTGTATGTGAGAGGAAATAACAAAGTGGGAAAACTTCTCTTAAAATATTTGAGGAACAAAGATACAATAAGAGATGTGGTTGTTGGAAAGCAGAGAACTCTTGACTCCCTAGCTGGGAGTAAATCTAGAGAGAAGTAAATGGAGATCTTCTCCCATTCTTAGTAGTATCAAGGTGATACCACTTCTCCCTTTTGATATGATGCATCTTCTATCTTGGAAAGTGAGGGGACTAAATGGGCCCTATAAACAACATTTGTTAAAATCCATTTTGGTTGATGTGAAACCAGATGCCTTCTTAATTCAGGAAACTAAAATGAAAAGAGAAAACTTTGAAAAGGTGATAAAGTGGCTCTAGCCTAGTGATATTTTTGAAGTTGGTGATGTTGAGGGAGCCTCGAGGGGGATTGTGACTTGTTGGAAGGCTAAAATTTTGCAATAAGAAATGTCTTATAGTTTCTAGGGAAGATATTATAACCTCGGTCAAGTGGAATATGGCTAATATTTATGGTCCTAACTCAAGACTAGGTAGGCTTGACCTATGGAACCTGCTGGAGGGTATCATTATCAATGGAAAGGAAGAGTTTGGATGATTGGTGGGGATTTTAATTCCCCTTTGTATCCTTTAGAAAAGAGTGGAGGTCTTATTGACTTCTTTGATAGCATGATGGATTTATCGGATTTTCTTAACAATGTGGGGTTAATGGACATTCCTTTGAATGGTTCTTTTTTTCCATGGACTAATAGGAGATAGGGTAGTCAGCCAATCTAGGTTAAGATGGATAGATTTCTTGTTTCCTCCAAGTGGAACATTTTACAAAATCTCACTCTTACTGCTTTCCCCAGAACAAGCTCTAATCATAGTGCTCTCCTCCTTGGGTGGGAAGATAAAATTGTTAAAGGACCCTTTCCTTTCATCTATATGAAATTATGTGGTCTCTTCATCCAGACTTTAAATCCATAGTTGAAGAGTGGTGGAAGGCTCCTTGTGATGGTACTCCCATGTATAGATTAGCTCAGAAGCTAAAAAAGGTCAAAGAGAATGTTAAAGGTTGAAATAAGTATTCGTTTGGGAATATTTTTACCACCAAAAAAGAGTTAAGCTTAAAGCTAAAGGAGATTCAATATCTAATGGAGTTGGGAATTATGGATAATGAGACCTATAATCAAGAAAGGGATCTTAGCTCTCAATGGTATAAAATAAATAAAAAGAAAGAAATTTTTAGGAAATGGAAATCAAGGATCCAATGGTTGAGGGAAGGGGATAGAAATACAAATTTTTTTCATCAATCTACCTTAAAAAATAGAGGTAGAAATAGGATTAGATTTTTAGTTACCCCTAATGGGACAAGACTTGATCAAGAGGAGGACATTGCTAAGGAGGTTGTTTCCTTTTTCTCAAATTTTCCTGAATTGCCAATGGTAGATAATTCTGAGTTGGATGAATTTTTGTAGGTGATTCCTAATGTTATCACATAACAGGATTTAAAATAAATGTCTAAAGTTGTTTCTATGAGTGAAGTTAAGGAGGTGGTTTTCTCCTTTGGTGCTTTTAAAGCATCAAGGTTGGATGGCTTTCCTCCAAGTTTTTTCCAAGTTTATTGGGACATTGTCCCATCTGACCTATTCAATGCGGTCAAGGATTTCTTTAGATCAAGAAGGCTTTTAAATCAGATGAACACCACCTTTATTGCACTTATCCCCAAGACTAATGATGTTGCTTCTATGAATGACTATAGACCTATCAGTTTGTGTAACACCATCTATAAGATTTGCCCTAAGATTATGGTTAATAGACTGAAATTAGTCTTGAATAAAATGATTGTTGTAACTAGAAAGGGTTTGTTCAGGGAAGACAAATATTGGATGCGACTATTTACACTCATGAGGTGTTACATTCTATGGATCTTAGTAAAAAACAAGGTATGGTTTTAAAACTGGATATTTCTAAAGCATATGATCGGGTCTCTTGGAATTTCCTATTTGTTCTTGAAAAATTTGGATTCAAAGGTAAATTTCTCAACTTAATCAGATCTTTTGTTATTACTCCTAAGTATTCTATCTTGATTAATGGGGTACCACGAGGCTTCTTCTCATTACTCCTAAGTATTCTATCTTGATTAATGGGGTACCACAAGGCTTCTTCTCATTACTCCTAAGTATTCTATCTTGATTAATGGGGTACCACAAGGATTCTTTTGGTCGTGGCTTGAGAAAAGGTGACCCTTTGTCTCCTTACTTGTTTATAATTGTTGTTGAAGCTTTGGGCTGTAATATCTAGAAACAACTTGTAAATAAAGCACTGAAAGGTTTTTGTGCTACTTCATCCCTTCCCCCTGCTTCACATCAACAGTTTTTGGATGACACTATCCTCTTGGGGAAGGCCTCTATTCTGAAAGCAAAACAATGGAAAGTGGTCCTTCATAAATATGCTAAAGTTTCTAGCCAATTTATCAATTACTAGAAAAGTAAAATCTATTTTTTCAATACCATCCAGATTGTTAAAGAGAAAGTTATAAATATTTTAGGTTTCCAAGAGGTTGATATGCCTGCTACCTACCTTGGCTTACTATTAATATCAAGAAAACATAATAGTAATTACTGGAATTATATTGTGGAAAAGATTCAAAAGAAGTTGGCTGGGTGGAAAGGTAAATTGCTAAGTTTTGTTGGGAAAGTTCAACTCTTAAAAGCTTCCTTACAAAACATACTTTTCTATTACCTCTCTCTTTTCAGCATTCCTACCTATATTGCTAAGAAAATTGAAATAATTCACAGGAGGTTCTTATGGTCAGGCATGGAAGAGAGGAAAAGAATGGCTCTTAGTAGATGGGAAACTGTTTGCACTCCAAAGAGAGGAGGATTGGGTATAAGAAGAATAAAGATGTTCAATAAAGCTCTTATGGAAAAAATGGGTTGATTTCTTCTGGAAAGAGAAAAGGATTGGGTACAGATTCTACAGGATAAGTACTTGGGTAATACAGACGTTTGATGTTTCCTCAGGGAAAAGGAGCTTCCCTCTGGTTCTGTCTTTTGGAATAACCTATTAAAGGTTATAGGAACTCTAACAAAAGTAGAAAAATTGAGAATTGGAAATGGGCTCAAAACTGATTTTTGGGACGATGCTTGGTCTACTTGTGTTCCCTTGTCTGCTAATGACAACCTCCAGCAAATAAGAATCAGGTTGAACAGAAGTATTGGAAAGAAGGTCTCTAATTATTTAAATTGGGAAGGTTTGAGACCAAATTGGATTGACTTTAGGAACTATTTGAAAAAAATTATTCTTAGGGGTGGCAGACAACTGAATTGGGATGCTACTTTGGAATCCCTCTTGCGACAAATTGGAGATCCTGATCTATTCTCAATGAACATGAATGATGAGTGGATTTGGAAAAAAAATGCTTCTGGGAGATTTTTAGTTAAGTCTGCTTATGTGACTATGGATATGCAACCACTCCATTCAAGGGTCTTTAACTGCAATATGATGTGGAGCAAGAACCTAATTCCCAAGATTAATTGTTTTTGCTGGACAACGATGCATGGAAAGATACTCACAATTGACAATCTAAGAAAAGGGGATGGTATCTGGTAAATAAATGTTACCTTCGTAATGAAGAGGAAGAAACCAATAAATGCACTTGTTGTTTCAATGTTCTTATGCTCAAGAAGTTTGGGCCTTTTTCTTAAAGAATATGATGATTGATTAGGTCTTCCCTTCTGGTAAAAATGTTTGTTGATTGTTGGAGTATATGCCCCTATTCTCACAATATAATTATTGACCTCTGGAGACAAGTCCCCCCATTCCTCACCTGGGGTTTTTGGAAAGAGAGGAATAATAGTCTTTAGAGATTTAGCTAAAATTAGTAAAGAGCTATGTATGTCTATCAGGAAAAAAATCAAGAAAACATAGAAAGCTATAAGTATGCTCCGTCAAAGAAAAGGCCTTCATATCAAGAGATGAGAATCACGCAACAATGGGGAATATCTCATGATCTTACTAATGTTAATTGGTCAAAACAACTAATTAGGAAAAGAACCATTTGGATTCCCCCAGACCTAGGGTGGATTAAATGTCACTTTGATGGGTGTTCAAAAGGGAATCCAGGCCTAGAGGGGGCAGATAGAATTGTTAGAAATCATCGAGGAATCTACGTGGTTGGATACGGTAAGGGTCTAGGAACAACAACAAATAATTTGGTTGAAGCTTATGCAGTATGGATAGGAATATGTTATCTAAAAGATATTGACTACACTAAAATGATTTTGGAAGGTGACTTCAAGCTAATAATTGATTATTTAAACAATAAGGCTAAGGTTCCTTCAAAGCTAAAAGATTTATTGGATGATTGCAAAATTATGTTATAATCTTTCCAAAGTTGCAAGATAAGCCATTCCTATAGGGAAGGAAACAAGGATGTCGATGCTATGGAAAAAAATTCCTTTAGGTAGGAGGTGTTGAAATATTGGGACTTTACCAATTTATCAAACCAAATTAAGGAAATAATTTCTAAGGATAGATTGGGGGATTTAATTTATCATGGACAAGATGATAATAATTAAAAAAAGAGGCTCGCAGTGTTGTCCAGTTGTCACGTTGGTTGTTGTTTTTCTTATGTGGCAATTGGGAAAGTTGATAAGATGGATTGGGAGGTACTTAATTAAAGGAAGTTGTACAATCAATCTTAAAGATTTAAAAAAAAAGGGGAGGAAAGGACAAATTGATTTGGAAACCTTGTGTGTTAATAAGAAAGATGTGAAAGTGGGTATAGTGATTATTACTCACACCTCTAAAAATATTGCAATTGATTTGAGAAAAGATATTTTGACATGCGTTATCGCCGATGTGAAGGGGGATAATAAAAAAGGAGTAATCATGACTCGAAAAGGTGGCGGAGTTGTCATTTCTTTTAATGGAAGGATTCAAAAATATGAGAATTGTCCTTGCATTCAAATTGATTATTTTAAAAAAACTACCAAAAGGTTTGAGCCGCTATTCTTACAAATGAAAATCCACCAAGTCTCTATCAAAACTAATTTTTTTGAATTACCTGTTGCTACTGTCATGAATGAGGAAGGCTGAAGAGTAGAGTATTTAATCCTTCCTAAGGAATATTCTACCAAGGAAAATACCATGGGAGGCCCTAAAAAGAGGATGGAGCCAAGTAAGTATGACTCCCTGAAAAAGACTATGGAGCTTTGGGGTTTGTTTGAGTAGGGTGGGTTTACTCCATACTTTGCGACCATGGAGGGTTACAACGAATATATCAGCTACAAGTTTGTGAATGCCTGGAAAGATGAGGAAGTTGAGCTAGGTGGTCCCCATTTTACTGTTGATGCTAAGCTCATAGCCAAAGTGAGGGGCTTGCATATGAAAGGAAGAAGAAAGGTAGGCACGGGAAAATATCAAAATTATATTGATAAGTTTTTTGAAGCTAAAGAAAAAGGTTAGAGATTTCAAAATGGTTACTCTAGGGATTTCCTTCCTCCACCTTACCATAATGTTTGCTTCTTTATTATGAAATAATTTATGTTAAAAGGTCATTTTTAGTCTATCCACGGTTATCACTTCCCTAATATGAACCACATCCAACACCTTGAGAAAATAAATTTACCTTTTTTCCTCTTTTCTTCCCTGAGCCAAATCCTTACCAATGGTGCTAAACCTCCTTTATACCAAGGTTTGATTCGTGTCATATGAAAATATGTCTTAGCTACCACTCCGCAAAGAAATGTTTTCCAAAACTTGATTGAAAATCCTACTCCGAAGAGTTATGTTAAAATTGAGCTTATAGAAAGCTATCCCCACTCCCTAGGCAAAGATTCTGCTAAGGCCTCCCCTAATTCTATGGACCCCTCTTGGTTGGATCTCCTTAAAATTACCCCAGAAAAACATAGTGTGGCTCCCATTGCTCCCGTTGTGAACAAGAAGAGAAAAATGTTGATTTGTGAGTTGAGGGTTGACCCTAACGCTATAAATAAAAGATGATAATGATAACAACCCTAAATGTTCCACCCCAGTGGGTTGAAGATCAACTTGCCTTGCTTTGGCTACGTCGAAGGGGTCTGATAATAGTAAAAAATCAAAAAGTTTGGAAGAAAAGAATGTGGAAGGGTCTTTAGATAATAAGGGGAAGAAGGTGCCCAGGGAGGAAAAGGCTTCCTCTTCTGAGGATTATGTGTTGGACAGTCTAGGAAATGGTGGGTCTCTTGAGGAGGAGGTGTCAGGATCCAAGGACATGGAAGATTCTAGCCAAGAGGATGAGGAAGGGGATATGCAGTAGGAGGATGTGTGGGATGTTGAGGACACTGATATGGCCAAGGAAAAAGGAACAACTACTAATGCCCTAGAGGATATGAATATTACTAACCCTGGTAATGATGACTTGAAAGATAACATGTCAAGTTTAGATATTGCTAGAGTGCAAAGGTTGGAGGAAAGGATGGTGTTGTTGGAAAAAATGATGTAGAAGGATGACAATGCCAACAGGTTCCAGGCAATTGAGAGTGTTGTGCAGAATATGTGCAAGGTTGTGGATACGGTAATGAAAAAATTTGTAATGGCTACTATCTCAGGACAAGGAAAAATCAAGAAACAACAGAGGAAAAGGCGAATAATGACGAGGTTGATTTTTCAGGAAAAATGGAGACCAAAGACAACTTTGAAGATTCTATTGAGGACCTAGTGAAGGTGTGAAGCCTTATTGAGGATGCTTAATCCTCGGCTCTTGTTTCTTCTGCTTTTTGTTACTTGCTATCATAAAGTTTTTTTACTCTCTAAGGTGTTTTGGTGGTATAGGTTGTAGTTTCCTGGACTATTATATTTCTAGTTTTATCTTTGTTAAGAACTCTAGTTACTTGTTGGATACTTTATTAAGGTTATGCTTATGCAACCTTTTTTTGTGGATGGATGTTAAGATGGAATGGTTATATCTTTCTGGGATTCTTGATAGGTGTTTAATGTTTGATGCGGTTGGTATAGGCTAATATTTTTTGGTCGGTTGGGTTTGGGGAAGTGGTTCAGGGCCCTTTCCCTGCTTAATTAATCAAAAACATTGAAAGTGACATGACCCTTGCAAAATTTCTATGCACGACCAAGTAAAAGGAAGGGGAATCACTTACATCATTCTTTCAAAGATGGTGAAGTATGGCTAGCAAATGCCCTTGTCACATACTAGAAAAGAAATTGGTCCCTATCTTTGTAGACAACCTCAACACATAATTAATGCACCAACTTTAAATCCATTATTGTAACACATTTGAGGATGTCATTGAAAAGGGAATCTCCATTGAGAAATCTCTTGTTGCAAAAGGATTGGTCAAGATCTTCAAAGAAAACCAAAACAATCCTAATGACAAAGGAATTTTTTTGTCTAGAAACAAAAACGTCATCAATGATGGGGTAGTTGATGCTAAAGTGGTTAACAAGGTTCACCCTACCAGTCAACTCAAAGGTCCTTCCACACAAAACACTCCAACACCAATTCAAGATTGAACCACAAATGCATTCTAAAATAACTAACGATTGTAGAGGTTCAAAATATTTCCCATTTTAGACAAATTTGATATTTGGCAAAATTTTATTTTGCTAGAGAATTAGTCACTACAAGCTAAATTCAACCATTTTTTAAAAAATCATCTTTTCGTCATGGTGTCCATTTTTGGCAAACAAGATATTTTCAAAAATATGGAAAGGAGCACTTTCCATTCATCAAGGTATTGAAAATAATTCTTTCCATTTTTCCAAATATTTCAGGTTGAAGTTGTTTGTTGCTAATTTCTTTAGCATGCCATAACTTTCACTCCAGTGCTACATTTTTAAAAAATGAATAGGCATTGGAAAGGTATTGAAGATCACTACATAACTATAGAGATTTTTTTTTCATATTTTGTTTCAAGTTCATTTTGTATCAAAAATTTTAATTTTGGCTATTATGGGCCTATTGAGCACTGTATAATGGAAAAGCCTTGTAAACACACTAAACTATAAAGTGCCAACTTTATAATATTTGGGGAGGTGTTGGGGGTAGGTGATTTTTGATACTAGTGAAAATGGCAGGAGTGTATTTGGTGCCTGTTGCACTTATTTTTAGGGGGATTATACATACATTTTGTAATCACAAACTAAGATAAAGTTCCATTTATGGAGGGGTTAATCATGTCTCTTAAAACTTATTTTTATTCTTTTATTGTCAAGATAAATTTAGAGAAGTTATTTGTCTTGGAAACAACAGATAAAGAATCACTACTTTGAGAAGGATCTACTATCCTGGTGCAGACACAAAACTACTCTCGCTGTCCACAAACGTAAACCCAACTTGCTCAATTCACAGACACAAATTTCAATTCAAATTCCCAACTTCACAGCCAACTCACAATTAAATTGAAAATGTCATTTATCAATTTAATTCAATTTAAACTCTCGTAAACTAATAGAGACAAAATCAATCAAAACATTCTTGACTTTTAAATTTATAACATACAAATTTAAATGCTATCTGAATTTGAATACACGTCCATTCAATTGTTTGATCAGGAAAATATACAGTACACGCTGGTAATTTAAATTTTCTTTGCAAACTCCTCTATGTTCTTCCCTCTTTACTCTACCTCTTATCACACACTGTAAATTCTTCTCTAAATGAAACTCTACGATTGGTTTTGTTGTTGCACATTTTTTCAAACTATCATTCATAGATTATACCACTCTATCTGTATGTGCTTCCCTTTATTTCTGCCCACATTCATTTTAATGAGTTACCAACAATGTTAAGTTTCCATGCTGGTAACTTCGTAACTTCTACGCCTATCTAGATATTTTTTTCCATTGACGGCCTGCTGTCACTTTTCAACCTATTGTTTTGGCTTCACATAAGCCAATCCTCTCTCAAACTACATGCTTCTTCAAACTTCCCTTTGCAATATAAAAAGGTTATTAACTAGTTGCAGCCCTTTATTCCCCACACAACTACTTCTTCTTTGTTGTTTTTCTTTAAACACTGTACAACCCCTTCTACCTTCTATGTAGCCTCTCTATCAGGAAACTGTTGCCTTTTTCTCTTCCTACATTGGTTTATTTCTATAGTTTTAATTAGCAGCCATCTTCCCCTCCAAAGTTGTGACCTTTCCTTTCATCTCCCCCTTACTCTCCATTTTTAGCTTCATATTTCTTTTTGTCTTCCATGTTATAATATTACATATGTTTTTTATAGAGAAATTATTATCTTTTAAAGTGACATGAAGTTGGCATTGAATTTTTTTGCAATTCCCTCTTTCCAACTGTCTAATGATGAATAAATTATTTATTTTTTAAATCAGAAAATGGTAATCATAATCATGGGAAAGAAACAAAATATTCCCATATTTCCTTCATTTTTAAATTTGCATTATTCTTCATGAAAAAAAACTTTTTAATATCATTCAATGTTAAGTGTCATTGGGACAAGTGCCAAGGCTGAAAACTGACTTCAGTCATAATTTTTTTCCCAAAGTTCAAAACTTCACAAAAATAGACAAGGATGAGAATCTCAACATTCCTAAGAACTCCTCCAAAGCATTTGGTCTCAAGTGCTAGAGAACTCCAAAACTTCATTTTCTTGTAAATCACCAGTCGCGAACAGAGAAAATTGATTTTTTCCAAACCGTTGAGAATTTAGCTATGGAACCTTCACCAATAATTCAAGAATGCTTCCACAAATCTTCTTGTATGAGGATTTTCCATGCAACTACACCAATTCCCCCAAACAATTGTTTTTCGTGAAGGTCAAGTCTACTATGTGCTAAAATTGACAACTGATGAAAACTTAGCTTCCTACCAATCCAATCACACCAAGTGTTGCCAATGGTGAGAGAGGTCAAAGAAAACCAAAATTGAAATAAACAACTACACAAATATCTCATTCGCTTGTTATGCTCTTACATCATGCTTTATCTCCTTGGATTCGTTCTTGAGCCAAGTGACTATGATAAAAAAAAAAAATGCATGTTTTAACAATAATGACATGGTCTATAGAATTATATGTCTTACTATTTTTGAGGATACTTTACATCACATAGAGAAAACTAAGTTTCCTTTCACTGCTTGAACCATCATCCAACAATTGTATGGATACATTAAATCTTCATCTAAAAGTGATGTTTCCCTGGATAACTAGGCTCTTTTGGATGATACTAAGACTTATGTTGCCCCATCTTGTCAGGACACATCTTGTATGGACAATAAGTTCATTGATACCCCATCAAAAATACATGGTGTTACGTCAAATTCTAGAGATACTTCTTTGAAAGCTTCCAATGATTCATTACAATAAGTTCATTTATGTCTTCTAGATTCAGTCCATTGGGACCAATTTCTACAAAAAATCTATTCCTTGTTTGTAGAGTCCCTCATTTTGGATCTAGATGACATTATTGAGGACATACATCTTCTCTTTGAGGACAACTCTTTGGTCCTTGCATCTGTTTCTACTACAAAGTCCAATGTTGCTTCTTCAAAAGCTTCTAGTGATTCCTTGTAGTGGTACATACATAGTCCTTCAGATTCAACTTTGTGGGATGATCTCTTAACAAGTATTTCAGGCTTGTTTATGGAGATACATATTATAGATTTGGGAGACATTATTGATTATATTCATCTTCTCTTTGATGAAGTTTATTATTCTTTATTTTTTGTGAGGGAACACTTTGACCCTCTAGTTCATTCTCTACATGCTCATTCATCATAGTTTGACATGAGTGTAGATACTTTGGATCAACATCTGGAGGAGACATCTTTAGAGGAGGTACTTGAGTCTTTGGATTGTGATGTACATTAGTATCTAGGATATTTTGATTTGTCTTTTTCACCATGATGACCTAGAGCATTTGATTTGATTGTGACAACCTTTAGCATCAACATGGAGACACTTGAGCTTTAGAAACTTCATACATTTTATACTTTCTTCCTCCATATTCCTTGTAGGATTAGGGAGATAGCTTGCATACACCTTTGGTTTTCTTTCTTTGTAAGGGAAGGAACATTTTTTGAAAATCATAGACCATCTTTTGCATCTAGTTTCTAGAATCTACCATTGGACCTCTTTAGGGGGTTTACTTATTCCTTCTCTTCTCTCTCTATTCTAAGGGGTGTTCTCTCTCTATTTTGTGGGGGATTCTTTGGGGGGTATTTAATATGTACATGGGTACCTAACATGGCCTCTTTTTTCAAGACCTATCTTATCTTACATCCTCCTAAGCTATGCTTAAGGGAGGGTGTTGGTGTAGGTTTTTTGTTTTACTAGTGGGATAATTTATTTTATCTTAGTCATAGGTTTTTCCTACACTTTTATTAAGCTTGTTTAGGATAATAAAGTGATTTTATTAATATTTAATAACTAGCAGAAAATGTGGTGAGTTGCCCCCACCCTTCAAGGGTAGAGAATTTTTTTTATCACATTATTTACTATTGGTGGTTATTGATGGTCAATTCATATTGATTGCTTTGAAACCTATATCCTCTCCTTAGCTCTATATAAAACTGCTACTTAGCTTGTATTGTTCATATCTTGGAAGCTCTTAATATAATTATATCATTCTGACATTACATATCTCTCTAAGTTTCTAATTTGTATTGATTATATTTTTCTATTTTATGTAGCTTTGAATTTCTCTTATAAAGTTCCTTGGCTTATCAATCTATTTCATATTTCTAACACTTTTGTCTTAAAATTCTTTGATACAATCACATAACTCCTTATTCATCCCTTCCTTTCTACTTTTCCTTCTTACAACTCTATTTCTCTTCACCTCAAAGTGATTGCCTCTTTTATACAGTCAATTTTAGAAGACATATAATCTATAAAATCTATACCCATGTTCACACATTAGGCAATAGTTAAAGTGAAAACTTCATGGTTCATACATCACACACCCTAGTTAAAATGGAACCTTCATGGATCCTACACAATGTAATGGCTAAAGTGACTCTATTGTCGATCATACACCAAACACACCCAATCATGCAATATATATTTCATGGAGTCCAACTAAGTAGTAACTGGAACATAGATTTTAGGAACCTTGTGCTTGCTCTTACACTTCTAGGGTTTTTCACCTAAAAGGAGAGAGATTTAGGTCCCAAAATGCATATGTAACATTCAAATTAGGATGTGTGCAATGTGATATGATGTAAATGAACTTAACTAAATATAATTGATTGATTAAAACTAAACCAAATGAATGCAAAACTAATATTTAAGCTATGTTTGAAAACACACAGTGATATGGAAACAATGAAAAAACTAAAGAAAATATGCAGAATAGAAATAACAAGGATGAATCTAAGTGCACCTGGACAAAGACTGATGATTTTGGGATGTCTAGAATGCTGGATCACTTTACTAAAAATTCACAGTGGGACTCATTCGCCAAGGGTGGAAAATCAGTCCGCCTACTGATGAAAATTGGTCGAGAACTAATTTCTAATTGTCAGGATCCAGAATCTAACAAAATACAGATTTTCTGATCTTAGGTGGGACTCATTCGCCAAGGGTGGTGAATCAATCCACTCCTAGATTTTTGGAAAATCAAACAACAACTCTGTAACACTAGATCTGAAAAAGTCTGAATGTCGGGTTGCTGGAGTCAATTCTTCAAGAAATGGACAGAAATCACTCAACAAGCTTGAAATAATGATAAGTTGACTTGAAGAACCTAGTTTTCTTGATTTCCACTTTTCAACACCTTTAATCTTGTCAAATCTACAAAACAAAGGTTGCAAACACACATGCAAAGGGGGAAAATGTTGGAGGGTTAGCAAATAGGGGTTTGCCTTGGTCAAACCCCACTTTGGTAATCAAACCTAATAGAAATAAATGAAATGCAAAGGAAATGATAAATGAACAACATATAAGTGTTACAAACTTACCAAGATCCTTGAATATGCAAGTTTGAACTAGTGCCAATGGCTGCTTCAAAGTGCTTCAATAGTTGCTTGAATTGGTGATGTAAAATGCTTGATTACTTGAATGTATAGGTGGATAAGTGAATTTGATGAATTGGGGTTAAAATGAGATGAAAATCACTTATTTATACAATTCTTGTGCCTTACTATCTATTCATACCTCATCACAAGCCGACATCAAGTGATTTTTAATAAAATCTTGAAAGGAAAATTGAAATATTTTGAATTTGGGGCCAAGGGGGACTCATTCGCCACCCATGGCAAATGGATCCCACCTAGGATTTAAAAACAAGTGTCAGGAATAATGTTGTGTTTAATGTTGTTTTTCGGGATAATATGCAAAAAATACACTTAATTACAACTTATGAGGGCATAAAAGACAAAATAAAGCATGAGAAAGGTGTAAATAAGGAAGATGTTCCTAGAAAAGTGTGAAGTCTTGTTACAAGACTTTACAACACTTCATAATAGGACTTTTTGATGTGTGAAAATGTGGTTTTTAGGTAAACTACATTAAATAGAGTCTAGAAAAATGTAGAAATGTATTACAACACTTCACAACACTTTCACAAGATGTTCTTTGAGTTTTAGTACCTAAATAAGCATGTTCAACCATGTTACAACATAAAATCAAAGCAACAAAATTCCAACACCGTGAAACAAGACCTAAAAGGCCATGAAAATGACAAAGGGTCATTTTTCTACAGCACATTTAGCCCCCACTTTAGTGAGAGGATGAACCAGCTTCAAACTCACACTAAAGTAGCCATGAACATTACAAGGGAAGGGTTCAAATGCACTTATGTTAGCAAGATGGAATACAACAATCAAGAGGGATGATCAAGCCCCCAGGATGAAGATCCCATGGAAAAAAAAACACAAGGACAAAGAACACACAAGTGTTGAAAAGAGTTGAATGAAGCTTCGGTCATCAATCCAACTAGTTGTGAAAAGAGATCTAGGCTAATTATTTGAAAAAGAGAATGTGTACTCACTCTGGGGCATGAGAAAACTCAAATGTACTCACTTTGGGCCGTGAGAAAACCCAAAAAGTAAGAAACATATTCTAGTTGGTATGTACTTACAAACAAAGGTGGATATGGGGAAAATTCATGCCACTAGTTGGGCTTCCCGCTCAACCATGCCAAATTTATACTGCTTGATAACTTTAACAAGGTGCCACAACGCAAAAGGAAATGTAAATGTCTATTTAAGTTTCATGAGACAAGTAAAATAGGATGGCACCACAGGCATGCAAATTGTGTTATGCAAGGTGGCCAAACAAATAAGAAGGCTCCAAAGGCATGCAAGTTGTGTTATGCAAGGTGGCTGAATGAGAATGCAATAATGTGAAAGATTGTTCAAAGGAGTCTTGTTCAATTTATGCAAGGTCAATCACTTAGGGAACATTGTGTCTAATGTCTCCAAGAGAGGACCAATTAAACAATAGTATATTCACCACTTAGGGATGCAATGCGTCACATCAATCCACCAAGAGGAATGTAATATGCTAAGATAGATCATACTTATGAAGGACATCATACCCAATTTCATCCACAAAGTGACAAAAACGTCACATAAATGGCAAGGCTACACTAAGAAGCATGAATGCGCAATGAAATAATGGTAATATGCACTTTAAAAGGAATTGCTACACACCATTACGTGAGCAATTACTTAAAAGTAAGCGAGAAAAAGAAAATGCAAAAGAAAAACAGAGATGAGAATAGCCAACTTGGAAGCTATGCCAAGTCATATGTTTTCACCAAAGGTAGGAATTTGCATCATGTATCGAGGAAAAATGAAAAACGAGAAGAAGGAGTTTTCCCAGAAAGAAAGCACACCAAACACATAAGGGATCTATGGATTTGGGGGTCAATATATTCATTGCTTTAATGTTTTCATATGAAAGAGTTCAAAACTTCATCATTCTGAATACATAGAGCGAAAGGAAAGAATGACACAAAGAGATCGAAAACAAAAGAAAAAGAAAATTGTGTTTCAAGTTAACATGGAAGATACATTGTGGTCTCAATGCTTTACATTGTCCCCAAAAGGAAAACACAAGCGAAAAGAAAGGAAACAAAAAGGAAAAAGAAAATGAAAAAGCTTTTGGGTCAACATAAAGGAGACATTGCGGTCTCAATGCCTTGTGTAATCCCCAAAAGGAAAACAAAAATAAAAAGAGGAAAAATACAAAAGGGCCAGATTGGGTCAACATGGAAGAGACATGAGCGTCTCTACACTTTGCATCATCCCCAAAAGGAAAACACAAAACAAAAGGAAAAATAAAGGAATAGGATTGGGTCCAGCATGGAAGAGAGACATAGGAGTCTCTACACTTTGCGTCATCCCCAAAGGAAAACACAGAAATAAAAAGGAAAAAAGGAAAAGAATTTGATTGGTCAACATGGAAGAGACGCCGTCTCGTTTTCGCGTCATCCCCAAAAGGAAAACATAAAACAAAAAGGAAAAACCAATAGCGAGGACAATTGGGTCAACATGGAAAGAGACATAGAGGCATCTCTACACTTTGTGTCATCCCCAAGGAAAACACAAAACAAAAAGGAAAAAGACAAGGTACAACATATAGAAGAGAAAGGGAGAAAGACAAATAGAAAGTGTACAAAGGGGAAAGCATCAAATGCGATCTGAGAAGGAACACAATGCATACCTGTGAAAAAGGGAGGATAAAAAGGCTGAAAGCTAGGAAAATCTGACAAACATCTAACAAGTCATCTACCTCCCAATCATGTTGATTAGCAAACGGTTGATTGTCCAAGGAAAGAGTACAGAAGTGCCAAACTAGGAGTTGTACTAGGTTCTTCACTTGGTGGAGATGATTTATCATTTAAGCTCATTGTAGATGAGAATAAAGAGTTCAAATCTTTGTGTATTCTTTGTAAATTTTAGCAATCATCACATCTTCATCGTCATCATCCAGATTGATAATAACGGGAGGACGAAGGGTGATTTCTAAGGATGATGTATAAGAGTGTTGGTTGGTGGATAGGCTCGGGTTGTTGTGAAGGTTGGATTGGATTCTCAGGTGGTGGGTCAGGAAAGGTGGGGTGGTCATCAATTGCTTGTCAAAGGCGGATGTGGATTGTTTCTTCTATGTCGGTGTGAAAAAGGAGCGACAATGACGTTGACGTTCCCTAGTAGCATAATTTTGGTTAATGCAATTTTGGAGTTGTTGAGGTGTAAGAGAAGATTGATTCATCATAGGTTCTTCTACTTCCAAAGAGGGAAGAACATAAGAAGCTGAAGAAGATGGATCAACCACTTTCTCTTTTGCTTTATACACGTGTTTAACATGAGGAGGTAGGATGGGATTAGGTTTAGTTTCATGTGGTCATTTGGATGATGGCAAAGAAGTGTCTAAGGGTGGTTTGTTAGAAGGTTTGTTGGTTTGTTCAATATCCGAGTCAGGTGTAATCATGGTTTCATCTAGGATCGGATGGGTGGAGGTAAATGGAGATGTGTTACAAAGAGATAATTCAGCAATTTTCTTGGCTTTAAACTTTTGATAAGCAATGAAAAGAAGTCCTTACTAGGTGTAATAGGTTCCATGGGTTCAAGCCAAAAGGCTTCTAAGGAAAAGTTACCTTTGGAAGATAAAGGATTAAATCCACTATGGTGTATAGTGAATACCTCATTGTCATGTGGAAACTTCAAGCACTTATGAACAAGTGATGGGACCACTTTCATTGAGCGAAGCCAAGGAAGGCCTAGCCGCAAATGAAATTGGTCAGATTGTGGAATAATGGAAACTGTTACATCCAAAGTCTTAGGACCTATTTGTAAAGGTAGCATGATCGATCCAATTGTAGGGCATGCAAAACCATTATGTGTTTTAATCCATGCAGTCGGTTTATTATAGTCATCTTGATATAAATCATGTAACACTAAAAACTCTTCTATGATCACGTTCTCACCACAAGTGGGATCTATTAATATCCCATTAGTGGGTTTATCATAGATTTTTCCAGCTATGTAGAGAGGACCATTATGAAGCTTTTGTAGTATGTCCTTAGTAGAAAAAGAAATATCAAGAGATTTAGTGATTTGGCCCTTGCAAGGGATAATGTCTATCATAGCTACAATTTTATCCATAAGACTAGCTTGGGAAACAATAGGATGTGTATCAGGTTGTTCATGGTGTGTATCAAAATTCATCACATCAAGCTTCGAAGGTTAACTAGCCTTGACGAACGAGGTAGTGTGTTTAGGCATAGGGTTGGTGAAGATTTGCAAATTTTGGTTAGGGGGTGGAACATACTTATTGCCTTGATCATTAACACCCATAATGGTCAACTCACCTGAATCAATGAAGTCTGCAACTAAATGTTTAAGATGCTTGCAGTGTTTGGTATCATGGCCATTTTGATGATGAAAATGGAAATAAGCGTTGGGTTTGAAAGTAGGTGGTAAGGGTTGATTGGGATCAAGTGGGTGTACAGGTGGTAGGGTGAGCATGCATTTTTGAATTAATTGGTTCATTGTATGATGGAGAGTGTTAGGTAAAGGAGTGAAGTGTCTATTCAAATCACCATAATGATAAGGCATGGCTATCTTTGTAGTGGCCATTGAATTTTGAACTTGTTGAGTTGGTTGCAGTTGTGACAAAGGGGGTGGATTGAATTGTAAAAAGCCTCGAATAGGTTTGCAAAAGTTTTGTGTGTGATTATGGTGTTGATTGTTGTTTTCAGGCTTGTCAACTTGACTAGAAGTGGATTTTGACTCATGACTTGAAACCAAATTTTAATAATCACATAAGGTTGTACATAAATGCATGAATGAAGGGAATTTCATCATGGTAAGTTTATCTTGAAGGTTGGTGTGCAAATTTTCAATAAACATCTTCTACAGATGTGCATCTGGAATTTTTACATCAACTTGAGCATATAAGGATTGGTAATGAGAGATGAAATATGTCACTTTTTCATTTGTGTTTTGTCTACATCTCATAAGGTCAGCCATTGTCTTTTTAGGTGTCATGTGTACTTGAAAGTGACTAATGAAAGCTTCCACCAATTTGTTAAAGGAATGAATGGAATGATTGGGAAAATTAGAAAACCATTCTAAAGTGGTATCTTTCAAGGTCCTTGGAAATTTTTTTGCCAAAAGTTTATCGTCGGGGACAAAGTCACTACACAAAGTGGTATAAGCATTGATATGGCTAATAGGGTCTCCTTTTCCTCCATATTTCTCAAACCTCAGAATTTCTATTCCTTATGGCATCAGGGTACATAATATCTCTAATGATAAAGGGTTGTTGCAGACAAGATATGTGGGTGGAATGGTTTGACCTTGACTAATGGTGGACAGTTGGTGTTGCATGGATGAAACAATGTTAAGGAGTTGTGTAAGAAAAGGATCAAAATAATGGGGTTGAGGTGGAAGGAAAAATAGTGAGGGAGTGTAAGGGATGGTAGGGGAAGTGAAAGGAATGCTAAGGGGTGTGAGCGTGGTGGAAGGAACTTGTGGTGCCAAAAAAGAAGTAGAAATGCTAGTGGAAATCGAGAAAGAAGTAGCCACATAGTTAGGTTGATGTGTAGTTGTGTGGACTTGCGGATTGGCATAAGTTTGTATGGAAGCTATAGTTGAAGGAGGAGGAACTTGAGGTGCTCCTTGGCTTATGGGAATGTTTGTGGATTGAGTATTTGAAGAGGCATGTTTGTTGTGAATCTCAACAATTTTTTTCAGCACGTGTAAGCCATCATCACTCTCAATTAAGTGATGAAAGTTCTCAATAGTAGGTATAGCAGTGGTGGAAATGTTTTCAAGTGACAAATCTTGTTGTAAATGTCCAAAGTCCTCATGAATATTAATGACCTTTTCTTGTGGGAGGGATTTTTTTTTTTTTTCAACATGCATAGGATGGAAAGGTGAAGGCATGGAAGTGGTATTTTCAAGGCCTAATGCACCATTTTCCATACCAGGAGTAGGAGCTCGTGAGATCCCAATGTCCACAATGAAAGTGTTATCATGGGATGCCATGAGTCTAGAACTTCTTCTCACAAAAGTATTGTCAACAGGGAACCAAACACTCATGCAAGTACCACAAAGGAGGGGTGGATGGATATGCAAGCTAATTTAAGAATGTAAAATGCAAATGATAGAAAATATGATAACTATAATAGAGATACAACTATAGAAAACAGAAATTCGGGAAAATGACAGAAAAAGCATAGAACTATTGTTTAAAAAGTGCAGAGGGACCGATTCACCCTGGGTGGCGAATGAGTCCCAGTATGCAAAATTTTTATATTTTCAAAAATTTTGAATTATTCTAAATGCAACACAGAATATAATCAAGTATGCAGAATGCATATTTTTTAGTTTTTCAATGAAATTGAATGCAAAATGAAAAACTAAATGAATGTTTCACTAATGTAAAATGAAAGGTCCTAGAATGCAAGAACAACTCAATGCCCTAATTGAATGCTAATGCAAATGAAAACTAGGATGCAAGATATGAATGCAATCATAAATTTAAAGTGTTCAAAAGTCGGGTTCACCAAAATGGAACATAGATTTTGGGAACCTTGAATGCTTGCTCTTGCACTTCTAGGGTTTTTCACCTAAAAGAGAGAGAATTAGGTCCCAAAATGCATATGTAACATTCAAATTAGGATGTGTGAAATGTGATATGATGTAAATGAACTTAAATAAATGCAATTGATTGATTAAAACTAAACTAAATGAATGCAAAACTAATATTTAAGCTGTGTTTGAAAACACACAATGATATGCAAATAATGAATAAACTAAAAAAATACGTAGAAAAGAGATAACAAGGATGAATCTGAGTGCACCTGGACAAATAATGATGATGTTGGGATGTCTAGAATGCTAGATCACTTTACTGAAAATTCACAGTGAGACTCATTCACTAAGGGTGGCGAATCAGTCCTCCTACTAATGAAAATTGGTCAGGAATTGATTTCTAACTGTCAGGATCCAAAATCTGACAAAATAAAGATTTTTTGATCTTAGGTGGGACTCATTCACCAAGGGTGGTGAATCAATCCACTCCTAGATTTTTGGAAAATTAGACAGCAACTCTGCAACTCCAGATCTAGAAAAGTCTGAATGTCGGGTTGCTAGAGTCAATTTTGCAAGAAACGGACAGAAATCACTCAACAAACTTGAAATACTGATAAGTTGACTTGAAGAACCTAGTTTTCTTGATTTCCACTTTTCAACACCTTTAATCTTGTCAAATCTGCAAAACAAAGGTTGCAAACACACATGCAAAGGGGGAAAATGTTGGAGGGTTAGCAAATAGGGGTTTGCCTTGGTCAAACCCCACTTTGGTAATCAAACCTAATAGAAATAAATGAAATGCAAAGGAAATGATAAATGAACAACATATAAGTGTTACAAACTTACCAAGATCCTTGAATATGCAAGTCTGAAGTAGTGTCAATGGTTGCTTCAAAGTGCTTCAATAGTTGCTTGAATTGATGATGTAAAAATGCTTGATTGCTTGAGTATATGGTGGATAAGTGAAATTTGATGAATTGGGGGTTAAAATGAGATGAAAAACACTTATTTATACAATTCTTGTGCCTTACTATCCATTCATACCTCATCATAGGCCGACATCAAGTAATTTTTAATAAAATCCTAAAAGGAAATTTGAAATATTTTGAATTTGGGGCCAAGGGGGACTCATTCGCCACCCATGGCGAATGGGTCCCACCTAGGATCTAAAAACAAGTTTCGGGAATAAAGTTGTTTTTTGGGATAATATGCAAAAAAATACACTTAATTACAACTTATGAGGGCATAAAAGACAAAATAAAGCATGAGAAAGGTGTAAATAAGGAAGATGTTCCTAGAAAAGTGTGAAGGCTTGTTACAAGACTTTACAATACTTCATAATAGGACTTGTTGATGTGTGAAAAGGTGGTTTTTAGGTAAATTACTTAAATAGAGTCTAGAAAAATGTAGATATGTCTTACAACACTTCACAAGATGTTGTTCTTTGAGTTTTAGTACCGAAATAAGCATGTTCAAGCCATGTTACAACATAAAATCAAAGCAACATAGTTCCAAAACCGTGAAACAAGACCTAAAAGGCCATGAAAATGACAAAGGGCCATTTTTCTACGGCATAGTAACTCAATTTTTTAAAATAACATGATTTATTTTACTTGAAAATTTTCTATTTTTGGGTTTCAAGGAGGCCAACTTGTTAACATCTTCATTAACATCTCCATGACTCCCATTTATATTTGATAATATGGGATGAAATTTCATATATTATGAAACAACAAAAAATAGGTTAAGGTTTAGAAGGGGGTTCACCAAAATGATATAGATGGACCTATTTTCCTTTATTTAATTAGGAAATGAGACCCACATAAAGAATTGAATTGTAACCCTTAGGTCAGTCAACTCAATGAGGAAATCTATTGATTTCCTTATGATTGAGGATGAGGTTTTCAGCCTGAACAACACCTTTGGGAGAAAAACTAAAAATAGAAAATCTAATCAAGTATGCCAATTAAAACTTGAAATAGTAATATAAAGCTCACTACTAACAGAAACGACAAAAATTTTGTAGATCTCAGAAGGTCTGAGTGATGTGTACTAGTCACCAAAAGGAAATTTTTGAAGGAAAACTAGGACTCATTCACCCAGGGATGAATGTTTCTAATTTTTTCAAGGATTTAAAACAACTTTTGGAAGCCTCTAATGTCAATATGTAGCTTTTGTTTGATCCAAGATGCAATGTCAGAAAGTCAGAAATCAGATTTGTAGGTGAGTTTCCATGAATTGATGACAACTTTGACAACTCTTCCAATCTTGCACTTCAAAAGATCTTCAATCCTTCTTCAACCTAAGATCTACAACAAAAACACAAGAGGGAAAAAAATTAGTGAATGGGAGTTTTCCTTGGTCAAACCTCATTTGGGTAATTAAACCTTGAATTGAAATAATGATATGTGAAAGGAATGATGAATGAACAATGCTATATAGCAACTCACCAAACCATTGATTCGACCTTTGGAGATCTGAAATGTTGATGTTGACCTTGCATGAGATGGCTTCAATGGATTTGGATCTTGATGCTTGAATTGATGCTTTGAATGCTTGACTTGATCTTTGAAACCTACATCACAATGTTAGTTCCAAAAACATGCATGATGTTTAAGACTTTGACATGATGATTGAGATCTTGAATTCTGCACCAAAATGCTTAAGAAATATTCTCTTGAATGCCTTGACAATAATATTAGCTCTTGTGAAATCTCTCATGAAAATCTTGTAAATATCTTGTAAATATAAAATTAATTTGATGAAGTAACCTTATATTTATAGGTATGTATCCTTAATTTCTCAAAAATTAAACATTACAAGCCGACATTAAAAAATTTTCAATCAGTGATGTTAAAATACCACCAAAAACATAATTTAAATTTAGGTTCAAAGGCCTAGGTTGGACCCATTCACCCATGGGTGAATGGGTCCTAGGTCCCTATTCCTAAAACACGCATTGCTCAAGGTAAAGTGTTATGTATTGGAATTAATTATTGTCAAGTTTCCCCTTCGAAAAATGTAATGTATTAGGCTTGTAGATGTAGAATGGGGCTTATTAAAAGGAATAATTAAGTCCAATTCAATTAAGAAGGCCCAAACAAAGTGTGAAAATGTAAAGGGGTACATTTTTATACACTACATATTATAAAAAAAAATATTTACTAACATTTTATTATATATTGATTTCTCCCTCTATGTGTTTTATAAATATAAATGTATAACTTGAGAAAAAAATAGGAAGAACGATATAAACCCCACAAATTATTTTGTATCTTTTTTAGTCAAGTATAAAAATTTAATGATTTATTAAATTATGCAATATAGCTACTTGATTCAATTATCTTATATGTGTGCTAAAGTAGGCACAAAATAGGGATCTACAAAAATAGATACTTGCATTTTTCCTTCTCATCTAACCTCCACTCTTAGCCCTTCATTTTGACAAAAGTACAATGACCAACTTCTATCCCCTAGTACATAAACTAGTCCTAATCCTATAGCCCATTCCACATTTAGTATGTTTAGACTCAAAAAACCATATTTCACTTTATTCCATGTCATTTGATCATTTTAGATGTCACTAAACTCATGTTAGTGTCCTCTTAATCATATATCTAGTAGTTTCCATGTGTAATTTATATATCAACTCCATAGTAACTCGAGGATCACCTGCAACCAAAACAATCTTCCACACAAGAGAAGCAATGAAAATGATATGAATCCAAATAAATTATTAGATGTAAAAATTAAATTGGTACAATATACAATTATTAAACCCTTGTTATAAAGAAAAGGATGAAACCCTTGGAAAAACTAAGATAATGAAAACTATCTTAATTCTATGATATGAGACACAAAAATTAAATGACCTAAGTAATGTTAAGATACAAGTGTGAATGGGACCTAATATGAAACTAGTTAGGAAATACGTGTTCACAGCAAGATTACATAATGATCAAAGTAAATAATTATAAGTCTAACACCTATTTTTCTAGTTATCCTTGCATTTTTTGCATTCCCACGTTACAATATTAAAAATAATAGTTTCATTGCTATTAATAGAAAAAAATTATTAAAAATGAACCCAAGAGATAATATAATAGGAGATGCAATAGTATACAACAATACTTGTAACACATAAGCACCATGATAGATATTTATTGCAAAAATCATTTATTGTAACTACTTACACACAACACCTATCAACCACTCTCTATACATTTATCAAAGCATCCAATCTCCCATCTTTTAAAAATATTAATGGGAGGTAGCTACTACTGAAGAATTTGTGTCTTTCAAAACTCCTAAAGGAAGTTCCTTAAAGCTATGTATGACACCACCCCATCTAGACACCTAATTTTGGTCACAAGTATAAGTTGTAGAGTTGTTAAGGATACCATCACAATTATAATTTAATATACCAATGCAAGATAGGGGAAACATTATGGACATATGAGTTCCTACACTTTACTTGACTCAAATATGCACATAGTAGTCCAATTGACATAGAGCCAAAGGGTAGAAAATGAAAAATTGAAAGACAAAGACTTGGTTCCTCCAAATCCAAAACATATATCATGTTTTTTATCAAAATTTCTTTAAAACATCTCAACAAAAAAGTGATGAAAAGGAAATTTGAATAGACACAAAAATGAGCATGCATGCACACAAGAAAAATACCATAAATGTAAGGCCAAGGGTAAGTCAAGGTTAGGTTCAATCCCCTACCAAGTGTTAGAGTTTAGAGAGTACATGTACCCATGACCTATGTTAGACTAGTGGTTTGGAAATGAAGTCTCAAAAGTTTGATGAAAATGACACAAAGAACCCAACAATCATTGAGCTACAAAAAAATTGGGGTTTCAAAGATTCCCTTATTATCATGCCAATATGACAAAATTTGAAAGTTTTACAATGCACAATATACTCAAATAAAGTGAAAAACAAAGATAAAGCCAAGACTAAACTCAAACCAAACAAAAGGAGATAACTCTCAAAATTCATAAAAATTCCTAACTATTTCTTCCCACCATTGTAAACTCTTTGAACAAAATGTCTTTGAAACACCCCTATGAAAAATGGAGTACTAGACTTTACAAGGTTTCAAAAAGGGATATCTAATAGTCAATTCAAACTCTACAATTTTATGTTGGCTTACACATTAAGTTTTTTGAGGTGGAATAGGACTAGAGGTTTGGATATTGATCATCAAATGTCCTTAAGTCTGTTGTAATCCCATAATCTATGTTTTATCAATTTTCCAATTTCTTAATTTTTATGTAGGGATTCAACATAGGTTTGGATATATGAATATAGTATGGAAGCCTGATTGTAAGCATTAACTCCATAATAGACTATATATAACAAATATATCAATTTGATAGAAATGCAAGATTGGGAAGGGTTACTAGTTTTTAGGTTTAAACTTGTAATGTTTGGAAGTTTGAGCAAAAATCTACAATCCAATTTTTTTATTTTTTTGTGCCTTTGTTCTAGTTTGTGAGAAAGTGGTGCAAGATGAGAGGTATGGAATGTCATTTTAATATATCATCGTGTTAGATGTAGTTCTACAAATAAAAACCCCTTAAAAACTTTCTATGCATTTTTAAAGAAAACCTATTTAAACATAAATATAGGGAATGTAGGGAGGTATATCAAATTGGAATTTTAAGAAGTTTGATCCTTCTTCATAATTCCACAAACTTTCATTTTATGACCATTTTTACACTTTCATCAATTTATGGTAGAAGGGTGAAAAAGTGGACCAAACATTTGGTTTATCATTCAATTACATATTGGGTGTCTTGTTCTGCGTTAAAACCTTATAAAACTAAGTTCACAAGGAAATAAACATTAAAACTATTCAAAAGACATTTTGTGGAAAAATAAAAGGCATTAGAAGATATGGAAATAAATCTAAATGTTTGTACATGTGCATCAAAAGTTTGCAAAATCTCTTTGAAAAAATATTTCAAAAACTTAAAACTGAGGAAAAACTTTGAAGAAAGGGATGCAACTTCAATAGATTTGGACATTAGTGTAGAAGTCCAATAATCCTTTGAGACTCTAGAATCTCACAAAACCTTGGAATTTAAAATTTTACTAAAGAAGACAATCCAAACCTTTTGCAAATGAGTTCATCACTTAACATATGTGAACCTTAGCCATGATTTCACTTGCGAGTACACTCTCTAGACCAAATGGAGGAAAAAGAAAAATCTAGAGGAAGCAAAATTTAATGAAAAGTTTTATAAAAATAAGAAATAAAAAGAGAGTCTACATTTTGTCAAAACAAAAATGTGATGTGTGTTTAAGGCACAACAATACCTAGTTGCATACACCATCTACCAACCACTAGTTACACACATTTCCCAATGCATCCAATCTTCCACCTTTTTCCATTTTTGTGGGACTTAACTACTAGTGAAGAAGTTGACTTTCAAAATCCTTCAAGACAGGTTCTACAAGGTGCATATGACACCTCATCTAGACACCTAATTTTGATCACATGTATAAGTTATAGAGTTGTTGAGGACATCATCACAACTATACAAGACACATGCAAGAGACACAACATTGTGGTCATATGAATGCTCTACATCTAACTTGACTAAAATGGATACATAATAATCCACTTGAAATAAAGCCAAAGAATAAAAAACACAAAAGTAAAAGTCAAACCCTAATTCCTCCAAACCCAAAACACACATCATGATTTTTATCAAACACAAAATAAATAGTATTTCTCTTTTCTCATTTACTTTTATGTGTAACCTCAATAGTATATTTTTAATTTAAGATTAATGTACATATACTTTACATTCAATTAAATTAAGCTAAAGATAATGAAATAAAATAATGAAAACATAATTTGACGCAAGCACTTTCTATCCCTTTTTTAATGCATAAAATTTCATCATTTTCTTAATGGCTCATCATTTGTTCTTTAAATAAAGAAAGAAGAAGTTACTGTAATCAAATCGGTTGTCCAATGCATTTGTAAACTTTTTATCCATTTCATAATGCATCCAAATCTCCAGTCCAAATCTGCCATGCGTAATAATAACGAGAACATGAATGATTACAGCAAGAACCAACCTTCAAAAAAAGATTGATCCGAGTCCGAAAAGCAATTCACGACCGCCATTAAAGCCACAATCATATCCAGAGGACTGTGCTTCTGGGTCTTCTTGCTAATCATTTTCTTTGATTTAGTCAATCATAAGCTTGGATTTCCCCTTGCTTTTGGGAAAAATTTAAAGCAGGTGGGTCCAGAACTGTAGTGATAGAGCGCTTTCTTATGAGGAAAAGAATGAAAGGAAACTCCAATAGTGAAGAACAAGCCAAAAATCTCCTCAAAGTTTGGTTGTGAAGGTTTGCCAAACGTACGGTATGTCAGATTGTACATCATAATATTGGATCAATAATTGTGACTTTAAAGTTGTTAGTGTTGATGATGACTACCCATAATTGAACTAAATATATTCCTTCGATCTAAAAAGAAACAAATCATTTGATGCCACAGCAATGCACCAATAAAACATGATTTAGTGCACAGTATCGGTCTCGCTTTTTTTGGGTCTTTTTGAACACCACAACAAAAAGCATGTTGATGCGGCATCATATTTGATGATGTGGCCCTGAAACCTTAGTTATAAGCAGGGGACTTGCCAAGCAAGCTGCTATAAAAATTGGGAGTGATTTAAAATTTCTATATAAGATTTTGAGAAGCACAAAGTTAGGATGCTCAACTAGCGGATCCTCTCCCCTAGTTTTATCATTCACGTTATTTAGAAGTATTTAAGTTTTTTATTAGATAAAAGGGGAAACAAGGATTCAAGGCAATTCAATTCATAATAAAATAATTTAAATATTATATACATTATATATTAATATATAATTTATAATTTATAATTTGATATAGAATAATATATATTATATATCATATAAAATAATTTAAATATTATATCATAATAACATAATTTATTGCAAGTTAGTCATAGTTCGGTCAAGAACAGTATTGAGTTTTTGGAGATCCTATTTCATAAGATAAGTCAATTAAGGGAAGATCAACTTTACTTTGCAGAGTTGATGGAGAAGGACCAGTCTTCAAAGGGGAAGGGGAAGAAGGTCAAAAAAGATGAGGCAAAAGACCCATGTACCAGAACCAGGGGTAACTTGAGGAAGACCTTTGAAGAGGAGAAGAAAGAATTGGTGGACATAGTCAAACTACATTGTAACCAAGAGATTGAGGTGGCTAACATCTTAAAGAACATGAGATAGTGTATATTTTTGTGTTTTTATCTGTTTCTATTTCTTTGTTGTTGGGGTTTCATTTTTTGTCTGTTGGTATGTTGTTGGTTGTTGTTGATGCTTCAATATTTTTATCTCTAAGCAATTTTTCTTCTTTTATGTTGTAAAAGGTTTCGGTCCCTTCAAAACTTGTTTTTCTTTTATAATCAAAACATATAATATATATATAATATTTAAATTAACAATATTTTATAAAATAAAGATATATTATTTTATAGTAATATATAATATATATTATATAATAATAATATAAAATAATATATCATAATAATATAATATCATAGATTTATCATATATTATATATATTATATAATATCATAATATATTTTATATATTATATGATTATATAATATCATAATATATTATAATATATGTTATGTATAACGGATATCCGTTCTATGCAAGAAAGTTTCATTTTTTATTTAATAATGGATATTTATTTTGTGCAAGAAACAGATATTTGTTATTTTGATTTAATATCAAATATTCATTTTTTAAAAGTAGATATATGTTAATAACATATGTTTGTTTTGCTTTGGTGTTTACCATAGAAAATTGTACTTTTTACCCAATCCAAGTAAAAAGTCAAAGATGTTTTTCGCGTTTTTGCCTAACTGAAATTGTGTTTTTTTATTTTCGCATCACCACTATTTGGCCCATCATGATCTGCACTCACCCAATAGACATGGGGACATAATTATATACTTATAAAGGCTAAAATATCAATATAAACGTAATGCACATAAGAGAGAACATAATGCAGTGATAATATATGTATTGAGATGATATGATAGCACATAATAGAATGTAATATATCTTATATTAAGATTGTGTAATAAGGGAATGAAGAAGATAATAGAGATTTGATTATAACCTATCAATGTTCAAAAAGTGTATGAATACATGTATATCATTGTTTGTTTTATTTTAAAATCTTAATGATGCATAATAGAATTATTTTTCCTTATACATCAAACTAAGATAAATACAAATATTACATGGATAAACTTAGATGATTCGTCCATATTCAATTTTTAACATGGTTCATGAGATAAATGAAGTCAAGGATTAGTCCATGATTTGTATTTAAAATGTTTGAAGAAATAGTTTAATATATTTAAGGTGGTACACCTGACACCAATCAAGTGTTATGTAGATGATAATTATGTGTTCAATCATAACCTTACTTGAGGCTCCACTCATATCAATTGGAATATATGATCCACAAATGAATTAGGATAAAGTTACATGTGTGAGAAGCAATGGAAATCCTTCAACTCATCAATAAGAAGAGGGGAGGATATCTATAAGGTGTAACAACCCCCATGTTTGTATTTTGTTATGGTATTTTCTTGATGGATTTTGATGATTGTATATTTTGTATTTACTCCATTCGTCCCTTCATTATTTTGTATTGACACCTGGGAGGTGTAATTCCATGACTATTATCCTGGATTACATGTTTACATGCTACATGTTTATATGTTGTTATGTTATTGACATGATTATTGTTCATGCTAGATTTCATGTTTACATGGCTAGATATTATGCTGGATTACATGCTTATATTTTATCTATACATCATTGTCCTTATTTTTGTATGATTATGGACAGGAAAAAGATGATATCATAACACTCGTAACCGAGAGGCTTATGATATTACAATTCTTTTTCCTAATGATTGATGTTGCCTTGAATATATGATATATGATTCATGCACATGTACTTTAACGTTTGATTGAAGTGATACAAGTACTGAGTATCGACTCTGCCTAAATTTATAGGCCTGAGAGTACTCTCATTCCCCTGATGGTGGTTACTAGAGATAGTCATAGGCCAATATCCCCTACCCTATCCCACTGTACCCTGTTAGGGTAGTGTTTTCGTATTGTTGTCTTCTATCTGGTTACCTAACGGTAACTTCCAAAGCACCCTTCTCCCTTATTTGACTTGCTTGCTTGTCTCATTAAGGTATTGGGTTTTGGTTTTTATTATTATTTCATGCATATTTAATATTGCTTATTTTGTGATCTTTATTAGTTGTTCCTTTTGGGGGAGCTTTAATGCATAATTTTATAAAAAAAAATGCTTTTATTCCTTTTGTGGTTTTGGGGAAAAATATAAAAGAAAAGAAAGCTTTGTTTTGAGGGGGATTTTATTTTGGATTTTTATTTTTGAAAATAAGGAAAAAGTGTTGTTTTTGCATGGAAGAAGAAACCCCCATCATTTGGGGTAACTAAGTTGGGGAGATTGTGAAAGATTTGTTGTGGAGATTTTGTGGGTGGCAAATTTTTGAAATCAGCCTACCAGTCCTTGCTTCTTGTTGGTTTTTGGAGCTTGGTCGTGCCTTCTCCTTTGAGAAAATTTTCCATTTCAATTTTGGGGCAATTCGAGGTAATTTTCTATGGTTTTCCATTGATGCTTGGCTGGTAAATTTTCTTTCTAATCTGGGCTGTTGCTGTCCCATGAAAATTTGTTGAAATCCTTCATGTCTTTGTTTTGTTTTGTTGGAAATGAATGTTGGATTGATTTACTTGGTGATTGCTGCTGTCTAGGGTTTTGTTGACTAAATTTGTAGATCTCCAACAAACTCGAATTGGGTTTATGAAAGAAATTTTGTTTTGGGTTCTTTCTTATTGCTTTTCTTTTGCCCAATTTGTGTAAAAAAAAACTGTGTTTTCTATTGCTGCTCTTTACCCTGTTGATAAAAATGAAAAATAAGGGTGGATTTGATGTGGAAATGTGAATACCTCAACTAGGTTTTGATAGATTTGAAATCTGGGCACTTTTAATTATCTATGTTTTTTGGGCTTGCCTTGTGTGGAAAAAGTCATTTTTTTGTACAACACTTATTTTTGGCACTAAAATCAAAAATCAAAGGTGGATTTTGACTTGAAACACCCAAATATGAACTGGGTCGGGATTAGTTTTGTGATCAGGACACTTTGAATTTTCACATGTTTTCTATGCCTTCTCTTGTGGATTTGCAGCCATTAAATGTGTGTTATAGCAGTGTTAGTTGGCTACCTTTAATTGGTCTCTTTGACAAAAATTTTGTGTCCCTTCCTATTATTTCATATATTGGTTGGTTTCCTCATTTGGTTGAATGAGAGGAGCATAGGACCAGGTAATAGAGTGGTCATATGGAGTGGCTCTCTACGGGCCTGGGGCCTGCAAGTGGCTGCAAGGGGAACTAGTAGCAAAGTTAGAGTTAAAAAGTGATAACTAAATAAAATTAATGGGGTAAAACACTAATAAGATAATGATTCCTTGTGCATGGCCTTGAGCACTTGTAAAGGCTAAGGATGCACTCGAGAAGGCCCATCCGTCTGTGGGACGTTGAGTCATTCGTCTGCGGGGCATGGATTCGCGCATGATTGAGCCTCCTCATCCCTATGAGAGGTGTACTTGATTCCATATGGTTTCATCCCTTCGAACACGCATGATGACACTCCATCTGATGTGCACTCTATTATCTAGCCCTTGGTAGACTTGAGTACTACCTGTCATGATTTTGGATGAGCTTTTCTTGTTGTAACTTTGGTTGTGTGCATTGTCTTCCTTGACTGCTTCGTGATTGATGTGAGTGTTGGCTTTACCTTTCTTTTGTATTGCCACCTCTGTTTGGGCCTTGTGACTATCTCTGAGCACAGTGGGGTGGCCTCTTTTGAGTCCACATGGTAGGGAGGCGTTGCCACCGCCATTGGGGACCAGTGTATAGGCTATTGGAGCACTATTGGAGTCATCCCCTCTTCCATACTTACTTTTCTGATGACGTATTTTATTCGTGTATATGCCATTATACTCAAAATTATTCCTTTATGCTCATTATACTCTCATGAGAGAAAGGAATCATAAAATTAATGAGAAGATATGTGATGTTTATGTTTGGCTTACGGGTTTCGGTGTTGGCATCGGACTCGCATGTATTGTGATAATTCCTTTATGGCTTCATTCTTAATTCATGTAAAATTAAATCTATATATGTACTTTCCTCCTTTATGTA
The DNA here is from genome assembly GCA_007258455.2 of Sequoia sempervirens. NCBI lineage: Eukaryota > Viridiplantae > Streptophyta > Pinopsida > Cupressales > Cupressaceae > Sequoia > Sequoia sempervirens. The sequence continues at coordinate 40,209 of VDFB02174390.1, forward strand.
TCATGTTGTTAAGTCTCTAGCACATCACTTCATGCTTTTTAATCCGTGTAGTTGCTGACATAGTTCCGGAGCAGCATTGCAGAGGTTCTAGAGTAGCGTTGTTAAGTTCTAGAGCAGCGCTACAGAGGTTCCAAAGCAGCGTTGTTAAGTTTTGGAGCAGCGCTACAAGTTCTGGAGCAGTGCTGCAGAGGTTCTAAAGCAGCGTTGCTAAGGTTCCGGAGCATCTTCCGAGGAGCTATCTTATGTGTTCTTGTTTGGTTTTTCTTTGGAGGGTAGGTTAATCTTCTCCCTTGGGCTGCATTAGGCCATACTTGGCCTTGTAAGAAGTCATTTTTAATGTGTGAGGAACTTCTTTATGTATGTTAAACCTTTATGTTTTAAAAAATATATATTTTTCCCTCTTTTGGCTCTTATCCTTTGAGGCTTTATAGAGGGATGTTACATCTGGTATCAGAGCCCATGTTCACACACTGGGAGCTCTAGCGTACTTGAGCCTTCTATGCTATGTTGTGTGTGGCGTGTGTGGCGTGTGCTTGTTATTTTGTTTAATATTCTTGTTGTTATGCTTTCATGTCGTAGTTGGGTGAACAGGTCATCCTTGTGATGATCTATTTTGATGTGTTCTTTTTTTTTTCAGAATGCCTCCTAGGGGTAGAGCCAAAGGAAGAGTTTGAGGTAGAGCCTCTGCTCCTCATTGGAGCACCCGGCTTAATGCGGATCAAGGTAATCAGGGTGAGCAACAAGGGGAACAGCGTGTTGAGAACCAAGTCGAAGGGCTCAGGGGTACTCAGGCTTTAGCTCTTTTGCAGCAAATTGTGGATCATTTAGGACCTCGTCAGGAGGTATCTCATGAGGAGGAGTCACACCTTTCTTGTTAGGATGGTCAGGATGTTAGAGCTGAGTGGGAGCATTCTCGTAGTCTGGGTCATTCGAGATCAGATGTTGTGAGGGATAGGGTGGATGGAGACATGGTTGATACTGGTCACATGAGGGATCTCCTTAGAGCCCATCCCCCTACTTTTGATGGTTCTGGTACAGGTACTGAGGTAGAGACTTGGTTGATCGATCTCGATTGATGCATTGCGATGCATCCATACAGTAGCAATACTAGAGCTCAGTGTGCCATTATGCATCTCAGAGGCTTTGTGTCTACATGGTGGAGAGTAGAGGAGCAGAAACTTCACCTAGACATTGCTTTTGTTTCTTGGGAACTATTCTTAGAGAGGTTTCGTGCACGATTTCTTTCTGACTTCTACCGACAGAGATGTGCTGATGAGTTTCATGAGCTTCGTCAGTTGACTATGACGGTAGATTAGTATGAGCACCATTTCTTTGAGCTTAAGCAGTATGCTAGCATCTCTGATGATGATTTGATGTTAGTACAACATTTCATTAGGGGCTTGAATGCCCATATTAGTGGTAGTGTTCGTGTGTTTGAACTGAAGACCTTAGAGATCGTCGTGGAGAAGGCAAGGTTGATAGAGGAGAATCTGGTTAGAGGCTTTGGTGGTTAGGCAGGTGTTCAGGTTGGTAGTACCCCTCCTTCAGGATCAATTACTTAGGGTACATAGCCTCAGGGAGTTGGACTATCTAGATCTCAGTCTACACCATCTAGATCTGGCCAGCGGCATAGGCATAGGCTCAGTCTCAACAGAGTGGGCAGAGTCCTAGTACTCTGTTTTCTAGGGATCGTTTGCATCATCGTTCTCGGAGTAGATAGCAGAGTGGTCTAGCGCAAAGTTATCAGAGTGCACAGTAGAGTTCTAGGGGTGAAGCAACCTAGCAGTCAAGTGCACCATTTTCGGGCCAAGGTTTTGGCAGAGGTGGTTGTTTTGCTTGTGGGCAGCATGGTCATATAGATGTTCAGTGTCCTCAAAGATCAGTAGCTGGAGGTAGTCAGAGACAAGCTACTTTAGAGCCTACAATAGGTGATACTAGTAGATCTCATAGAGTTTTTGCGGCAATGGATAACCGCCAAGCTAAGCTTCAAGGCACTGTGGTCGAGTATTCAGGTGCGTTATGTGGGATTACCACATCTATTTTGTTTGATTCAAGAGCTTCAAATTCTTTTATTTCTCCTTCTCTCGTAGAGCGTTGTGGACTCGTGGTGGCAAGGAAAGATGTTGGTTGGCAGGTTGAGTTAGCCACCAGAGCCAAGGTGGTTGTAGACTCCCTTGTTCGTGGTTGTGTGTTGTATTTGGGAACCTTCACTACCACAGTGGATCTTCGAGTGTTGCCTTTTGGATCCTATGGAATTTTTTTAGGCATGGATTGGTTAGAGACACACCAAGCCAGTATAGATTGTCGACGTAAGTCAGTTTGGTGTGTGGATGATGTTGGGAAATGTGTTGAGTTAATTGGGGTCCAGAGACCCATTTCTCTTCATGTGATTTTAGTCATGTAGCTGAAGTGTGCCATGCAGCAAGGTTGTCAGATGTTCGCCAGTTCAGTTAGTGATCTTGCTAAGGGTGGGATTCAAGAGGTATCTCTTGATGACCATCCTCTTCTTCAAGAGTTTGCGGATGTCTTTCTAAGTGCTATTCCAGGTATGCCGCCTAAGCGCGACATAGACTTCCGTATTGATCTCATTCTTGGAGTAGAGCCTATCTCTTGGGCACTGTATCGTATGACTACTCAGGAGTTGAGTGAGTTGCGGTTGCAGTTAGAGGAGTTACCAGAGAATGGTTTCATTCATCCTAGTGTATCCCCTTGGGGAGTACCTGTCATCTTCATGAAGAAGAAGGACGGATCTCTTCGCTTGTGCATTGATTATCGCCAGTTAAACAAAGTGACGGTGAAGAATCGTTACCTGTTGCCTCAAAAAGATGATTTGTTTGACCAGATGAGGGGAGCCAAGGTATTCTCCAAGATAGATCTAAAGTCAGGATCTAAATTTAGGATACCATTAGCTTCGCATTCATGATGTGGACATTCAACGGACAACATTTTGTACACACTATGGGCGTTATGAGTTCACGGTTGTCCCTTTTGGATTGACCAATGCTCCATCAGTTTTCATGAGTTTGATGAATGGGGTGTTTCACACCTATCTTGACTGATTTTTTCTCATGTTCCTCAATGATATTTTGATTTATTCAAGGACTATGGAGGAGCATGAAGGCCATTTGCGGCAAGTGTTGCAATGCTTGCGAGATAATCAATTTTTTGGCAATTTGGCCAAGTGTGAGTTCTTCCAAACTAAGGTGAGATATTTGGGCCATATCATCTCAGGAGAGGGTATCGTTGTGGATCCTTCTAAGGTTCAGGCCATTGTGGATTGGCTAGCACCGACGGATGTGGCTGAGGTTCACAATTTCATGGGATTGGTAGGCTACTACCGCTGATTTGTGAGAGATTTCTCTTGGGTAGCCCATCCTGTCACCTCTCTTCGGCAAAAAGGAAAGAAGTTTGTGTGGTAAAATTAGTGTGAGTCAGCTTTTCAGGCTCTTAAGGAGCAGCTGACTAGTGCACCCATCCTTGTAGTGCCAGATCCTACAGGTGATTTCGTAGTGTGCACCGATGCTTCGTTGGAAGGTGTGGGGGCAGTTCTTATGCAAGAGGGATGAGTGATTGCATATGAGTCCCGTAAGCTCAAGGATCATGAGTTGAACTACCCCACCCATGATTTGGAGTTAGCAGCTGTCGTCCATGCACTTGTGTGTTGGAGACATTTCCTCTTGGGACATTGGTTTGAGTTGCATAGTGATCATCGCAGCTTGCAGTATATCTTCACTCAGTCGAATTTGAATGCTCAACAACATCGTTGGATGGAGTTCCTCTGTGAGTATGAATTTTAGGTTCGCTATATCCAAGGCAAGGAAAATGTTATTGTAGATGCCTTGAGCAGGAGGAGACATGAGATCTCAGTTTTGTCCCTTAGAGTGGATTTGTGGAGCCGTATTTTGGAGTCACTTCCTAGGGATACTTGGAACCAAGAGGTGAAAGCATAAATTGAGTCTAGGAGAGTCCTTGAGGGCAGGTTTGCAAGGTTCTCTCTTGAGCCTGATGGACTATTGCGGCATCTTGGTCGCATTTATGTTCCGAATTCTGGCAATCTTTGTTCCTTGGTTTTGTCAAAGGCCCATCGTGCACCCTATTCAGCTCATCTGGGTGTCACGAAGATGCATGCCGATCTTTGACAGTTGTATCATTGGGTAGGGTTGTGGCATGAAATTGTTGATTTTGTGGCTTGGTGT
>VDFB02174391.1:0-11325 GCA_007258455.2 Sequoia sempervirens
GCATCTCCGTACACTCTCCTCAAAGCATCTGTGCCCCTCAGCTCCTTGTGATCATAATACACAAGGGCTCCAACAACTGGAATACCTAGGATCCTGTACACGTCCTCAGGAGTCACTGTCACCTCACCGGTCGGCATGTGAAAGGTGTTGTGCTCTGAATGCCATCGCTCTGCAAGTGCTGTCAACAATCCTCTGTTGACCCTAATCGGCGGCATCACCAACAAGGGTCTCAAACCGCACGCATCAATCAATGCTCTGTCAGCAAGAGTCAACTCAGGGATCCTATCCCATCCTACTAAGTGTCGCTCTCTAATCTGGAGGTTTTTGAAAACCTCCTATTTTTCATTACAAAGATCATCCATTAGACTCATATCAAATATTCACACAATATCAAATCAGACTCATATCTATCAATGAACTATATCAGACCCATATCAACGACTCATATCTATCAATGCAGCAAATCAACGACCCATATCACACAATCAGCTCTATCAATCAAATCAAATCAACTCTATCAAGCTGGATATCATATCACATCTATCCTACCATCAATTACTATTTGTTTTCTATCGCAGGAAGCAAATTTATCAGAAGTCATATCAGTTCAATCTACTCTTTGTTTTCTACCCTAGGAAGCAAAGTTATCAATCAATCATTCGATTTTTCTATCATCTTTACCCATATCAGCATGATGACACGACATTTTACCTATCTATTGACCAAAGAAGCAATACACATCATCATTTTCATCAACACATCAATTCTGCCTATTTTCCCATATGCGCCATTCTTTTGACAGGATGCGCTAAATCCCATATGCGCCGTTCTTTTTACGGGATGCGCTTAAATAGACTCCCTATGCGCGTTTTCCCGTATGCACCACTTTTCTCATCCTATGCGCCACTGTTTTTGCTGGATGCGCGTTTTCCTATATGCGCGTCTGTTTTCCCTATATGCGCTCTATCCCTAAAATTTTCAAACCTACCTTATATGCGCGCTAGTTTTTACGGGATGCGCTACACTGGTTTTTTAAACATTTTAACATCTATGCCCTATGCGCATTTGTTTCTACTATATGCGCGCCTATTTTTTTCGAAAGCGCCCAAACATTGCTATATGCATGCAAACGTAAAATTTTAAAACAGAAACCGCAAAAAATCATGAAAATTTTGATTCAAACAGAAAAATTCGAAAGCATAGGAGGATCGATCGACTCACCGGTGGTCCATAAGCAGCTGGCCTCTAATATCTACGTGATCTCTCGAATCGGTGGCGATGATACGGAATCTCCATGTCGCAATGTCGCTTTCACAGCTACAGTTTTCACCAAACTCAACAGTGCAAATGACTTGTCTCTTTCAACCTTTTACCTCTTAAAGGTCAAAACAAGGGTAAAATGGGACTTTATTTTCAAAATGGACATTTCTTTTCTGTCGCGAGCTAAACCACTTTCCTCTCGTCCGTGATTTACCTCTCAAGGGGGCATCATCAACAAGAATATCGAAAATACATCAGGGGCAAAAATCTTATTTTCTTTGAAGCAATGTGTTTTACACATCACTTCAAAGAGGGGCAAAATGTATATGTCTAAAATTGGTCATGATTAAGCTTGTTAATTAATTAAATATGATTTATTTAATTAATTCCTCTAATGTCATCTACATATAAATAAATTTAATTATTTATTTATATCGTTCATTTTCTAAATTCTTCTACCTTAAATTAAATAAATAATTTTATTTAATAACTAACATTTCTACCCTCCGCTTGATTAAATTAAATAAATTTCTATAATTTATTTATGTTTAATTATCATTTGGTTCTAAAGTTTAAATATTTTTAATATTTGAATAATAGAATATTCTCCATCCCATATCCGAATTAAATTAAATATTAAATATCTTATTTAATATTCCTCACTCTAATTTCATTTTAAACATAATTAAATATGAGTTATTTAATTATGTGGATTTCTATTTTCATCTCCACTTTTAAATTAAATAAATTTATTTTTATTTTATTTCTAACTCATGCTAACTCACCCTTCCAAATTTTATCTTATCCTTCGAAATGGAAGTTTCCCTTCGAAACTCAATGACGAAATTGAAAGAAAAGGGAAACCTTCCATCCTTCTCTTCCACTTTCGAAGATCTCCCGCCGTCCGTTCGAAACAAGCTTAATCTGGACCGTGGATCGATTTAGCCAATCAAACCCGTTCGAAAACTCTATAAAAGCCCATGCAAATCCAAGCCTTGGTTAGTCAGCCACATTCACAGGCATGCACTTGCCTACACATACCTACGTTCATGCAATCAGCCTATTCATTTATATCATTTTAAATACATTCATACTTTCATATTAGCATAGATTTGCATTTAGCATAATATGCATTTTTATCTCTTTGTTCTTCATGTTGTCTTTGTTGAGTTGGATGCGCTGGTTTGAGAGCCATTGAAAATAACAAAAGCGAAGTTAGAGGAGGATAAGACGGTTTTGAGAAGCTGCGATTACGGTTTGCATTATTCTGTTTCTTTTTAGCTTTTCGATTTAATGTCTTATTAACATGTGTTTGATTTTTGTTTAATTGATCCAATATTTTCAATCCCTGCGATTGAAGTAGTTCAAATTGGTAGTGAGCCACCCCTGAACTTCTAGCTTCTTCTGGACACTGAGTCCTTTAGCAGTGAGCCCTTCTTTCTTTTGGGTAGTGAGCCCTCTGGCAATGAGCCTATTGTATTTGGTTTTTCTATTACTCTATATTGTGGGCTAATCCTCACTATGGTTTTCCCTTCTTAGGTTTTCCATGTAAATATGGTGTTCTTATGTGTTTTATGTGTTTGCATTATTGTTTCATATGTTTACATTTTGCTAATTCATGATAAGGGTTTAAGGGCTAATAAAGATCTAAATGTTAATGAGGGTTTTGATGTTTAAATGTACAACTAATTCACCTCCCCCCTTTCAGTTGTCCTATGCATTTGACAATATTTTCATTCCTTATCCATGTTGCCTTATCCATCCTTCTTATGATTGAAACTCCTTGAATCCTTCCTAGCAACCCATCCATGTAGAGATTGGGGAAGCTACAATAGGAGGCTTATAGATTCCTCTTTCTAAGCCCAAGAGCAGTCAGTCAATCCTTGGCCTCAAGTGGCAAACCCCCAACCATCCACATGGGGTGATCTACTTAAAAATAATCAAGCATCTACTCACCTTACTCGTACTTCCCCTTCTCCCATGGTTGCTTGGTGGAAATTACAAACACAATAATATATCCAGTTTCATAGAGATTAATAAATATATCATTATTCATAATATACATCATAGTGCATACCACAATGCTTGTAAAAATATAATATGTTATATTCTCAAATGCAAGTATATTTATTGTCGATTCTACCCTTATTTGTTGAGTGTAGATAATTAACTTGGATCTGATCTTATCACCTTTGATGTTTGGTTTGTTCCCAATATTAAGAATATGTTGGCTGCTTGAATGTAATTATATTTCTACAAATGGTTTCTTTAAGAAAAGGATGAGGTTAATAATAGTATAAATAGATTCACTCGTCACTTATCTACAAAATTAAGCATAATATATCTTTACTCATTGACTGTTAATCATTATAAAGTTATATCTCTATATGTATATATATTTTTGTTCCTATCAATATTATATATTAACTACATGTATGTATATTCTTATTGTGGACACTGATTTTGATACCCATGGTTCTCTAGCACTTCTAGGGTTTTTCACATAAAAGGAGAGAGGTAGGCCAAAATGCGCAATGTCCCCACTCAAAACTAATGCAAGTATGATTGAAATATGCCTAAATAAAATGTCCTAAATGCAATAAAATGATAAAATATGTTGATTATTAATGCAAAACTAATGAAATGCAAGATGTTTGAAAACACAGTGTTGTATGCAAAAACACCTAGAAAGATGAATATAAATGTAAATAAAATAGAATAGGAAAGTAAAACAGAAAGACTGCATTTGGAAATGTTGCTAATCCTAAAAATTTGACATACTGGGACACTTACGCCATTCTGGGCGACTTAGTCCTAAATTTGAAAAACTGTTTTGGAGCCCGTTTCAACCAAATGGGTACCCAGATCTACAAAAACTTCTGAAAAATAGGTACAGTGGGACTAATTTTCCATTGTTGGTGACTTAGTCCACTTTGTCTTTTCTAAAAATTTAAAAGTGGAAATGGAAGCCCTCATTGTGCACTTCAATTCGTGACAGGTGTATGCCTTTGAAACTTTGATTTTTGGCACTATAAGTGAATTTTTGTGGATATTTTGGCTTTGCAAACAAGGAGATTTCTTTAACAAGTTTTCAAATTAATCTTCAATGATTTACTAGTCTTCAGAGTACCTAAATTTGTAAACACACAAGGAAAGAGAGAGAAATGTTGGATGTTAGGGCATGGGGGTTTGCCTTGGTCAAACCCCTTTTTAGGTAATTAAACCAAAATGAAGAAATAATGTAATGAAGCATTAAATAATGGAATTATAGACTTGCCATGATGATAGATCTTGAATTTTTGTAGCAATAGATGAAGAATTTTCCCTTGAATGCCTCAGAAAGCTATCTTGATGACTTAGAATGCTAAAACACTATCTTGCTTGACTTGAGATAGAAGATGAATGATGAATGAATAATGAATTGATTATGAATTAGGGTTAAGAAGCTTGTATTTATAGGAATTCCACCTAATTTTCCTGTTAATTTGATCCCCAAGGCAGACATGAAGGAAAAATAAACTTAAAATCCAATTTTTCCCACCTGAACCTCAAAGATAGTCCAAATGGGACTAAGTCGCCAAGCTAGGCAACTTAGTCCCACCTGGATGGGACTAATTTGCCTAGATGGGTGACTTGGTCCCATAGGGGCTCTTTTGCCAGTTGGATTGTTGAGGAGTGAAGAAATTAGGTTTATATGATTATTTTATCAGGTCTTTGATCAAATTATGCCTCAGGATGCACAATATGAGGCCATAGGAGCCTATTAATGATGATGTAAAGGGAAATTAGGGATAGGGACACAAATTTCAATGTGAAAGTGTGATTAAAAACACTTTACAACACTAAAATGAGGTCCACATATCCTAGAAAGGCACAATATCCAATGTGAATGTGTAAAACACATTACAACACTAGATTAAAGTCAAGTTTAATTTACAAGCCTTCTAGATTAATGTGATAATTTCATTAAATACCTTTTACAATATTGAATTAGGGAAAAATAGGTCCATTAGTCTAGAAAAATGTGAAAGTCTTTTACAACACTTGACAACACATTTACAAGACATCGTTAGATGCATTTTATTCAGTTTGCAAGCGCCCAATACCTAATGTAGATGTGTTAAACACCTCACAACACTAATTTGAGGCCTTATTAAGTCTAATTTGTCATCAATTATTCCCATATCAAGCATGAAAATTTCAAGGATACATTTTTTGGTGACATGTTAAGCCCCCACTTTAGTGAGAGGATGAACTTGCTTCAAACTCACACTAAAGTAGACATTCAAGAGGAGTCCAATCATACCAATGTGGATGACAAAGAATGAAAAAGATCAAGGAATTGGTCTAGCCCCCAGGATCCAAGATCCTAAGTCAAACTAGCATAAGCACAAGAGGAGGTGCACAAGGTAAATGATTTACAACAAAACAATATACGCAATCATGTAATGGAAAGAACTAGAAGGAAGGAAAGTCAATAAAAATGAGGTGGATCAAGCTTCAACCATTTGTCCAACACAATGTGGATCAGATCTAGGTTGTTTGTACAAAAAATTCATACTCACTCTGAGGCGATGAAACTCTTGGTTGTCTGCCAGGTGAGAAGGCCCAAAAAGGTGAGAAACATACACTCATGACTGGTATGCAGTCACACACACAGAGGTGGCTATGGGGAAAGTCATGCCTTGGAATGGGATTCCCACTCAACCATACCAAAGTTATACCTCCTAATATCTTTAATAAGGCACCACACAAAAATGATCTTCGAGCTCCATGAGGCAAGCAAAGCTTCATCTGCTTGAAACTCATAGACATTGTAAATGGTGTAAGGAATGTTCAAAGGGATTTTTCTTAGTTCGTGCAAAGTCTCATCTTAGGGAACATCATGCTTAATGTCTCCACAAGAGGAAAAGTGCAAATGGTCTCACATCTTGAAACAAAAGAAGGACAAGGGTGGTCTCATCACAAAGGCAGCATTTACATACCCTAATGTTTCAAGAGAGGAAATCACGTAAAATAAAATCACACAACAAAATGTGAGTGTCTATGTGCCCCACTTTAAAGTGGTTGCTACTTACCATTACTATGAAATTTATTTGAAGTAGAAGAAAGGAGACATGGGCTTACTCGAGAGAAGCCTTATGCCAGAAGCCATATATTTAGATAAGCTACATCAATGGAAGGTGGTATGTCACATGCGATCCAACTTAAGGCATGTTGTCCACATCCCAAGCTTGCTCTTTATGTTCATGAAAGGTTAACAACTAGCCAAAAGAGACAATGACAAATGACATATGAGGACAAGGTTACCTAATCTCGTGCCCCCACTTAGTGCAAGACAAGGGTGAGCCAAAATAAGATGCAAGGTAGAGTGAAAATCAGTATCAATTAGAGGAATTAGGGGCCCCCTCATAAGGGAGAGCACAAATAGCAGATGTTGAACTTTATCACTTAAAGCCTTACATTCATTTGTAGAATGTCCATGAACTCTATGATATACACAAAATGAATTCTTGTAGTAAAATTTCTTTCGTGTTCTTGGAGAGAGAGATATCAAACAATCTTGGAGGAGTCTCAATAAAATACCCTCTTGACCAATGGTAGAAGGTGTTCCCAATGTTTGCGACAAAGATACCTCTTGCTTAGATGTACAAGATGTCATATCTACACAAGACTCTTTAGATTGTGAGATTTTGTTTTCTCTTTTGTAGGAGGGTGTAAAATCTAACAAATTCAAATCATTAGTGTTTTGTGAGATGACAGTGACATTAAGCGAAGATTGCTTTGTTTGTTTCATTTCTTGCAAAGGAGAATGATCAAGACCACTATTTTCAATCAGTTCAGGATGCACTACTGTTAAAATTGTCTTAGAAGGATGTTTTGTGATGGTGTTTATGTTGAGTGAAGGCTTGGTGATTTCTACCAAAGGAAAATAACCAAGACCATGAGTTATTTCTTTCCTGTGAGGATTGATGGGGACATGGATACCTTGTTCTCTAGCACCACATCATTTTCCACTATATCCAAGTTGTTTCATAAATTCATAACCTTTTCTGTAAAACTTTTTCATTACTTTTGGATTGGGTGGTTGTTCATGGTTAAGTTTGTCAAAGTGTGTTGTGTAATTTGCTTCTTTGTCTAAAGTGCTTGAGGTGGATGCTTTCGAAGGGTTTTCTAAGTTTTGTGTTGACATGACTACTTTTTGTTTCCCTTATCAGAGGCCTTGTTTATGATCTTGTATTCTCCCATGAATGTTGGTGTGAAATCTAAGGAACCTCAATCATCGTCTAATAGCTTCGTGACTTGTTCAATTTGTTTTTCGTTGTCATTATGTTGCACGAGTTCCACTTGTGTAGTTGTTGTTGATGTGCTCAATGGATACTTTTTTTTTCTCAAGTTGTAAGACACTATAAGGCTCATGATAAGCATCGAGTGTGTATACTTTGATGTTGTGGATATATTTCATTTTATGATGAAGAGTAGAAGGCACCCCATTCATTGCATGAATCCACGGTCTTCCTAAGAGAAGATTACATGAAAGTTCATGAGGCATAACATGGATTGGTGTATCTAATGTGGTCATTCCAACTGTAAGAGGTAAAGTGATCACCCCAAGCGGTTTCTTTTCGACATTGTCAAATCCCTTAAGAGATAAAGAATCGAGTTGAATGTTTGATTTATCAATGCCAAGCCTATGCAAAAGGCTCACACTACACACATTAAGGGCATAGCTTGTATCGATAAGAGTTCTCTTTATCCCTTTTTGTTTGCATTGAGCTATGATCATGAAAGCATCATTTTGTTTTTTCACTTCCAAAGAGGGGAGTTCACTTTGGTGGAAAACAATGTCAGTGTTTATTCCTTGAACCATGGTTTCTATGTCATTTGATTGCACATTAGAAGGCACACAAACTTGTTGTAAGGCCGTTTGAAGCATAGTGTGATAGTTAGGTGAATTATGAATTAAATCCCATAAGGATATCTTTGCAAGATTATTCTTAAGTTGTTCAACAAGATCATACCATTAAATCGAGTCTCTAGAGCAAGAGTAATGGTGTTGAGGGTGGGTTGTAGCGGTCGTAGATTGTTTCTAATTAGGGTATGTATGAGCGATAGTATTATGACTTAGTTGCTGCAAAAAGTTGTTCGTAGGTGGGTAAAGGACAAGTTCGGGTTTGTTTGGAGTTGGAGGTTTGTTTAAAGGTGGATAAAGGATGAGTTGAGGTTGAATAATATTAATGCCCCCTAGTGTAGTGAAGGAGAGTCTAATGTTGTCTCATCATCTTCTGCTAAGGACACTATATCATTATTGTCATTGTTATCCTTTTCTTGTACCATGATATCCTCCCTAGGAGGAGAGTTATTAGGAGAAATACAAGGCAACTGGTCTTGATATGCAAGGCTTGGTTCTTCCAAAATAACTTCATTGCAAGCAAGGGAGTTAACAATGGTTGGATTGTCTTGTTTAGCAAGAGTGGGGATTGTAAGAGAAGGATTTAATTGATTGTCCTTTTTCTCAAAAGTTTCATTTGCTTGTTCCATATTATATACCCTAGTAGGAGAGCTTGTAATATGTTCACCACATTCCATGGTTAGACTTTGTAAACTTGCTTCATCACAAGCAGGGGAGGCATCAAGAGAAGGAACACTATGATTAGAAAATAGATTGTCCCAAATCATGGGAGCATTAGGGAAGGGAGGATCAAGGTTCACATGACTCTTAATAGGTATATCTTCTAACCCCAACCTATCCTCTTTGCATCAAGGAGGAATATTAGAAGGGAAATTTTGATTGTTACAGTTAGGGAGACTAGGTAAGGTGATGTTTAGAAATGTTTCTATGATATCGCCGTCTTGTTGTCTAATGTATTCCAAAGGTGGAAGAGGAGAGGGGCAATCAAGACTCTCAATGCTTGTATCTTCTTTCACCAAGATACGTTCGTCACTAATAGGAGAGGTATTGGTAGAAGAACAAGTATGATTGTTATGATCATCTATACTTGCATCCTCTTGTGTTATGACATTCTTACAAATCCGATAGGTACTAGGAGGGTATGCAACAAGCTTATCAAATGTTTGACATTGTTGTCCTAGATTATGTTCATGAAAAATAGAATCATACAAGCCACTTGATATTCTAGAAACATGAAATGCTTGAATAGAACACATGCTAACATGAGAAAGTAAATAAAGTACAATGCAATGGCTTAAATTGAAATGTTTAAATGTAATTTTCAGATGTGAAATAAGGTAATATTTTTATTACATTATGCAACAACCTGAAACATGAAATTTTGTAAATGTAAATTTGAAATTAAGCAATGCATGAAATGAGCTAATTTAAGCTAGATCTAATGAAATGCATGTTACAGAAACTCGTCCAACTGATACAGATAGGTAAGGGTAGTAAACAAAAGATTTAAAATAGGGTTTGCAGTTATGTAAATGACAGTTTCAGGGGTGAAAAGGGACTAAGTCGCCCAAGGTGGCGAATTAGTCCCAATAGGGATTTTTTTCATAAATTTCATATTTTTTTTATTGATTTTGATGTTTTTTGTGTTGTATGATGCAGACCTGAGATGTAAATGCAGAATTTTAGAAATATTGAATGATTTAAGAAGCAAAAATTGTAACCTATATGCACTTTCACTAATGCAAAATTTGAAACCCTAGAATGCAACTTAACTAATGTAAAATGCAATGCAATGTTAATGCAAGCTAATTCTAGGATAATGATGGAATCCAAATTAGAAAGAAAGTATTCTAAAGATGTGTTCACCAAAATGTGGACACCAATTTTGGTACCCACAAGGCTCTCTAGAACTTATGGGGTTTTTCACCTAAAAGGAGAGAGGTAGGCCAAAATGCATAATGTCCCCACTCAAAACTAATGCAATTATGAATGAAATATGCCTAAATGAAATATCCTAAATGCAATAAACTAATAAAAGATGTTGATTATTAATGCAAAACTAATGAAGTGCAAGATGTTTGAAAACATAATGTTGTATGCAAAAACACCTAGAAAGATGAATAAAATGCAAATAAAACATAACAGGAAAGTAAAATAGAAAGCATGCACCTAGAAATGTGTTGCGGACAGGAGGAAGACTATAAATGCTAATGATCCTAAAAATTTGATCTACTAGGACACTTACACCATTCTGGGCGACTTAGTCCTAGATTTGGAAAACTATTTTGGAGCTCGTTTTAGCCAAATGGGTATCCAGATCTACAAAAACTTCTGAAAAATAGGTACAGTGGGACTAAGTCTCCATTATTGGTGACTTAGTCCACTTTGGCTTTTTTGAAAATCCGGAAGTGGAAATGGAAGCCCTTGGTCTGCACTTCAGTTATTAACAGGTGTCCGGCTTTGAAACTCTGATTTTTAGCACTATAAATGAATTTTGTGTGGATATTTTGGCTTTGCAAACAAGGAGATGTCTTCAACAACTTTTCAACTTAATCTTCAATGATTTACTAGTCTTCAAAGTACCTAAATCTACAAACACATAAGGAAAGAGAGAAATCTTGGATGTTAGGGCATGGGGGTTTGCCTTGGCCAAACCCCTTTTTAGGTAATTAAACCAAAATGAAGAAATAATGTAATGAAGCATGAAATAATGGAATTAGAGACTTGCCATGATGATAGATCTTGAATTTCTGTAGCAATAGATGAAGAATCTACCCTTGAATTCCTTAGAAAGCTATCTTGATGACTTAGAATGCTAAAACCCTTATTGTCTTGTTGTCTAATGTCTTCCAAAGGCGGAAGAGGAGAGGGACAATCAATACTCTCAATGCTTGTATCTTCTTTCACCAAGATACCTTCGTCACTAATAGGAGAGGTATTGGTAGAAGAACAAGTATGATTATTATGATTATCTACACTTGCATCCTCTTGTGATATGACATTCTTACAAATCCAATAAGTACTAGGAGGGTATGCAATAGGCTTATCAAATGTTTTACTTTGTTGTCCTAGATTATGTCCATGAAAAATAGAATCATACAAGCCACTTGATATTCTAGAAACATGAAATGCTTGAATAGAACACATGCTAA
>VDFB02174393.1:0-12769 GCA_007258455.2 Sequoia sempervirens
TTTTCTAAATGCAAAATAAGGAATTTTTTAAGATGATGCTTGTCTAAAATGACAATATCTAAAGATGCAAATTCTAAGAAAGATTCTAAGGTAATCAATTTTGTAAACCCGAGATGGGGGGACCAACTACCTAAAGTCTAACCAAGGCATCAATTTAGTTAAGTCAAGGAACCAATGTAGGATGAGGATCAAAGACAAGTTGAGTTTCCTAACTAGACTGATGAGCTAGGAGGACTCGGAGGACTCGCTGTAGGACAAAGGATAATATGATAGGATTAGGTTCAATGACAGATTTTGTTGACGCTATAATTTTTCCAAAGTGTAGATGGTGGACCTATCCTAAAGTTTGTAAAACTAAAGTTCCTAGAAGTTTAAATCTAAAGGCAATATGTACTCAAAGATGAAAGTAAAAGTCAAAATCGGGATGACTATTGTAATGACTAAATGATACCTAAAGGATGCAAAAATTGAGCAAGTAATTTTAGGTTTCTATCCAAGGACAAGTAAGACAAATCAAAGACTGGTATGATAGTGTTGACTGGACAATGACAATGAATTCTGGTTTTCTAATAATCTGGAAAATGTGTCGCATAATTTATCAAATGTGGTTGTGTTTCACAGTTGCGGCTTTCTGTCAATCAGTTGCCTGTTTCTAGTAAAGTTTAGTGTCTGAATCTAGAAGATGCGGTTAAATTTCTAACAGATGCGACTTGTGATGGAAATTGTGACTTAGACTATATCAGATGTAGTTTTCCTAAACTTGTGCATTGGTAAAATTTCTGCGACAGTGGCAAATGCATCATTTCAGACTGTAGTTGTATATAAGCTCACCTTGTCAGATGTGTCACGGAATATGACAAGTGCAGTTTTCAAAGACAGATGCAGTTGTTGATAGAGCAAATGCAAGCTAATTTGGAAGATGTGACTCTAGGGTAAATAGATGTGACTCAACAAAACAATTGTGACTCTAGGGTAAATATGGTGAATAATGTTGAAAAATACAGCAAACACTTGACAAGCACAATGTTTTGGGTGTAAGCAAGCACACATAAGACAAGTGCAATCCTAATAGGCCAATAGGCCAAGGGTTTGTATACTTGGTATAGCCCACTGATATACCCCGAATTGGTGCTAAACACTTTTCCTTCTTGAGAGTGGATAGCTTAGAAGTTTGGTGGCATTGGCTCCCCTCCACAGCTCATTAACGTCATTTGAGCACACCAACTTCAAATTCTTGGGTAGTGACCTCCCAAGAACTGCTATCTCTACTCAAGGGGATTAGTAGTGAGTGTCTTTGGGCATGATACTATACCTTGCACTATACTAAGCAATGGTTGAAAAATGGTTGGCCTCTAAAACAAAGGGTGTTTAGTACGGGAATTTCGTTCGTAGGGCATGATCCATGCGGTGAGAGTCCCCTTTCGGATCCATCTCATTGGAACCATACATGTGATTCTTGGGATTTACCCAAGAATCCACTTTTATATACCAGCTAGAAGTCCCTCAGGTTCAGGGTGCTACCAGTCTAAGTCGTCCTGGGGTGAGTACTTTTTCGCACCAGAACAGGCCCAAGTTCTAGAGTTGGTAATCATTTCTCTTAAACCCAAGATCACATGGATGCACAAGGGGAGAGGATACTTTGATGTACCAAATCATGAGGGTAATTACACAGTTGTGCTTTCACACCAAACACAATAGACACTTGCTAATTTTAATCCAAATGAAAGTTTTGCTGCACTACCAAACAATTTGTTTCAAAAATTTAACTAGGGTCTTTGACATGTGTTTTGCAGAAAGATTCATTAGTAGTTTTCAATATTGTCTTCGTCAATCATCCTGCAAAAACATGTTAAATCCTCAAGACACATGCTGAAAACAAAAGATTAGCAAAAATAAAAACACGAAAGGAAACTGTAAATTAAAAGTCTAAAACCTAAAAAATATACCAGTTGGATGCGTCATTTTCTCTGTCAAATGCGTTGCGGTATTTTACTAGTCAGCTGCGGCTCAAAAAATGACAGATGCGTGATTCCTTTTTAGATGCGTCGTTTCTATTCATAGATGTGGCCAAGAATGTCAATTGCGTCGTTTCATCAAGCTGATGCATCTTTGAATGTCAATTGCGGCATTTCATCAAGTAGATTTTTCATTCCATACAAAAACCTATAAAATGAAATAAAATTCTACGGATACGTGAAGATGATGTCTTCACGTTGGGTTTACCAAATGTAACATCTAGAAAGTACAAAGAAACAAATCAGAGTAAACATGCAATGCAATCTAAAACTCTAATGCAATCTAAGCTAAGCAACAGTGAATAAAGGAAAGTCAAAACATAAATAAACTAAACAATCTCACCCAATATGTACGTAATTCCATGTATCATCTCAATTTCCCTTCTCCATTTTTCCGTTGTAGTATAATTTACCTAAGATTTTTAAAGTTTGTGCAAGTATAGCCTATGATAGTGATTTAGCAAAACATCGAAGATTCAAGATAGTTGCTCCAAAAAGTCATAAGATTTCGAGAGTGATTGGAATGAAGAAGGACAAATCAATTTATAGAAAATTGATTATTCGAATGATAGGCCAGGATCGAAAGATCAATAGATGGTTGAAATCAACATATTAGACATGCATTCTGATAACAGTTAGTAGTGACATGAGTGATACAAATTAGAAATAGAATTAAAGATTAAATAAATGATTTAATCTTTGAGTTTCAATATTAAAGCAGAGAATTATCTTTGCATGATAAAGATAAATATTGATTAAAGAAACTCATGTTCGAATGCATGCACAAAGGTTTAATTAATTAAATAAGAATATTTAATTAATGTGCATGTACATGCAATTGAGTTAGCATTGGACGATTGAATGATTTGACGAAGAGATTGCACAAACCCTTTCGGACATTAAATCAAAGAGTTAAGCGGCGATTAAAATAGATCTTTAGTGGTAAAGTGAATACTTAGATAGTTTGCACAATTATCTAAATATATAGAGAGGAATGCATTAAAATGGGATTTATGAATTAAATAATTCATTTAATTCAAGATTTGATATTGAAGAAGATGGTGCAAAACTTAATACACAGTTTAAAACAATTCATCCTTTGAAGGAAGCATAGGAATTAGGAAAAGAGGGTTACTTGAGTCATTTTATGATTGAATAAGGCCTTTGAGCCCATTAATTATGTAATTAGGGGTATTTTACATTAGTTAGTTCAAAAAATACAAAAGGTTGCATAAAAATGTACTCATTGTCAACAAATTGTTAAAAGTGAAAAACTAGGCAATTAGGGGTCTAATTGGTAAAAAGTTGGTTTCCAATGTCCAACTAATTAAAATTTCAGTTGGAGGATGTTTGTAAGGGTGGTTGGATGTTAAATAAGCCTCTCATGGTTGAGGCATGGTTGTTGAATCAATTTTTTTGAAGTTCTAATAAAAAAAGTGGTTGTTTTCTAGAAATTTTTGTGTAAATTTGCTGCTAAAATGTGTGGTACGACCTTTGTACGACCTGTACGGGCTCAACCCTATTATGGTTGGAAAGAGGAGAGTGTCAGATTTCATTTGAAAGTGGTTTGATTAATTTTCATTGAGTTTAGAGGGTTTTATTGACATTTTACTAAAACTTCCTGTGCACAGCCATTAGAGGGTTTGAAAGTCTAAAAATGTAGTTTTTGACCATTCCACCCATTGTATGCCACTGTAACTCAATGGAATGGTCTAATATGATGTAAATTAGATGTGTGTAATTTTTGGATTCAGATGTGGACATTTGTGACTTTTCAAGGTGATGCCCTAATCGAATTTTTGTGCATTTTCAATGCAACTGAAGGTGTAGAAGTTGAGTTATGCCTTTTTGTTTTCAAGTTTGGAAGGTTGCTTGGCATTGAGGGTGAGTTGAATGCATGGTAAAGAAGATTTCTTTGTTCCAAAGTTGATATTTTCATTTTTGTGAATGACCTACACCTTGGCTCTGCATCAGAGTGGTATCAGAGCTAGGAAGTAGATCTATTGAAGATTGAAGAAGAGCATTTGGCTTGAATCATTTGAAGATACAAGATACAATGGACTTCAGAAGGTTGGATGAGAAAGAAGAACAAATGTGGAATGATTTTTTCCAAACCAGATGCAAATGCAAAGGTAAGATATGTAAGGTATTGATTGATTCAGGTTCATTAGATAATGTTGTCTCAGAGGAAATGGTTGAAAAATTGCATTTGACAAGGCTAAAACATGAATCACCTTACTAGGCATATTGGGTAAATAGTAATTAGCATGTTGTGGTTCAAGAGCAAGATTTTGTAGATTTTCAGATTGGTCCTTATAATGATGTTGTACTATGTGATATAATGCCTATAAGAGATTGTCATATGATACTAGGAAGGGTTTGGCAGTTTGATAGGTATGCCTTACATGATGGTAGGACAAATGTGTATGATATTGTGAAGGATGGAATCAAGTTCAAGCTAACCCCATTGCAGTGAGATCACAAAGAACAAGACAAAATGGAAAGGATAGTGATGATGGGAAGGAAAGAGTTCCTCAAGCATGAGGAAGACAAACATAGTGAAGGTGCAGCCACTCACATAGAGGAAAAAGTTGAGGCAGTAAAAGTAGATAAAGGAGCAATATTAGAAAGGGAAAAAGGTGAAGAGTTGGTGATGAGAAGAAAGGAATTCCCTATGAAGGATCAAGAAAAGTTTTTCAATCAAGATGAAGACAACAAAGGGACTGATTTCAGTCAAGTAAATGAAGAAGCAAGGATAGGATAGTCACATACTGTCATAACAGAGGTATGCAGATCAGGTATGAAGGATTGTGAAATGAAGAATCTTGGGGTAGAGACCCTAATGAAACAAAAAGGCAAGATAAGTGGAGACAGGACAAAGAAGAGGCGAGAATGGCCTAGTAAGGTCATGGTGGAAAAGATGGATTGTCCAATGAAAGGACAAAGAGATAGAGAGCAGCAACAAGAGGATGGCAAAAGACCTAGTGGCAAGGAGGTCTTGGGAGGAAAAAGAATGGATGTGGAAATAAGAGAGAGTAGAAAGATTGAAGAAATCCATGTAAGGCTTATAGAGAATGAAGAAATCAGAGTAGGTACATTGATGTGTCCTTTGAAAAAAAAAGGAACAAGGAGCAGCCAAATACTGCTACAACAAAGGCATTTAGGACAAAAGACATAAAGATCAAGTAGACAGAGAGTATGACATAGGTTATGAAGATAAGAGTTGTAGGTAGCCAAGATAAAAGTCTAGGGAAAGAAGATATGATAGTGGAAAGTGAAGAAAAGCTCAAGAAGAGCATGGTAAGAGTGGAGAATTGTCCATTTGAAGGACAAGAAGATAATGGATATAAAAATACAAAGATAAGAAATAATTCAGTCAAGAACAAAAGGTCTGAAAACAAAATGAACCAAGAAAAGTGGAAAAAGCATGAGAAAGAAGTTGTTGAGAAGTAGATTTCAGGTATGATGTTGAGAGAAGGTGATGATGGATAGTTGAAGAACGTTCCTAAACAAGATAGGACAGAGGTCCTAGAGACTAAAAATTGGATACAAAGAGTGGACAAACAGGTAGAATGTCAAGACAAGATGTTAGAAAAGACAGCATGCCAAGAGCAATGGAAAAAGGTAGAGAAAAGGTCAGGGAAATAGGTTGAGGGAAGTGTAGTCACCATGAAAGGTGAAGTTGGAAAGGAAAAGAGTTTTCCAAAAGTCCCAAAGATGGAAGGGATTGATGATGGTGAGTTGCTAGAGGTTCCAAATAAGATGGAGAAGAGAGACATTGATGAGAGTAGGGCAGTGGATTGTCCTTGGAAGACAAGATTGATGATGTGGCAGATGTATGATGTTGTGACAGTGGTTCCAAGATTAGAGAACCTAAAAGTAATGGTAAAGAGGATGGTTAAGAGACAAGGAATGAAGGAAGTGCTTTATCACTTCATTGTTTTGATGATCATGTTGATGGAGGTCAAGCCAAGGGTAAAGATGAAGGAGGATATTCATATGATGAGTTGGTTTGCAATGAAATAAGTTACAGAACAGAGAAAGGGCAGATGGATGAGGGACAAATAAAACCTAGAAGTGCAGATTCAAGTTGATAGAGCAGACATGAAGAGTCAAAGTGACAAAGCAAGCATGGAATTTCAAGAGGAGGAAAAGTATAAGCCCAAGGTGAAGATGAGACCATTGCAAGGACAAAGAGGAGTATCTAATTATGTTTTTTTTGCAGGTACAGAAGTTTTCAAGGGACTTGGAAGAATTTTAAGGCAGGGTGTATGGTGCAGGAGCACCCAATACACACAGTTTAAAACAATTCATCCTTTGAAGGAAGCATAGGAATTAGGAAAAGAGGGTTACTTGAGTCATTTTATGATTGAATAAGGCCTTTGAGACCATTAATGATGTAATTAGGGGTATTTTATGTTAGTTAGTTCAAAAAATGCAAAAGGTTGCATAAAAATGTACTTATTGTCAACAAATTGTTAAAAAGTGAAAAACTAGGCAATTAGGGGTCTAATTGGTAAAAAGTTGGTTTCCAATGTCCAACTAATTAAAATTTCAGTTGGAGGATATTTGTAAGGGTGTTTGGATGTTAAATAAGCCTCTCATGGTTGAGGCATGGTTGTTGAATCAGTTTTTTGAAGTTCTCATAAAAAAAATGGCTGTTTTCTAGAGATTTATGTGTAAATTTGCTGCTAAAACGTGTGGTACAACCTTTGTACGACATGTACGGGCTCAAACTTATTATGGTTGGAAAGAGGAGAGTGTCAGATTTCATTTGAAAGTGGTTTGGTTAATGTTTATTGAGTTTAGAGGGTTTTATTGACATTTTAGTAAAACTGTCTGTGCATAGCCATTAGACGGTTTGAAAGTCAAAATGTAGTTTTTGACCATTCCACCCATTGTATGCCACTGTAACTCAGTGGAATGGTCTAATATGATGTAAATTAGATGTGTGTAAGTTTTTGTTGTATATGTGATCATTTGTGACTTTTCAAGGTGATGCCCTAGTCGATTTTTTGTGCATTTTCAATGCAACTGAAGGTGTAGAAGTTGAGTTTTTGTCAATTGATGTTATGGCTGCCCATGTGAAGGTTTTGTGAGCATGTAAAGGTCTAATGGGATGCGTTCCAAGTGGTTGCAAGGTTTTGTGTGGTGTGGAGATGTCATTTTCATTAAACCCTCCTAATTTGTGAGCAAAATGAGGGTTTCTAGTTTTGGGGTCTTAAAATGCATGACTAACTCAAGAGGTCATTGATTTAGATGTTTTACAACATGTTGATCTGCATTTTTTAGGTTTTGAGTGAATACTGCATGATTGAAGGGTAGTTTCTTTGTAAATTGGACCAATTTAGGCCTAGTTCAAGAGAGGTCAGTCATAGAACTCATATACTTTTTGAAACAAGTGCTTAAGAACTTTTGATATGTTTGAATAGGCCATAATGGGTATCCAAAAAGAGTTTGGGTTCATGGGTGTGAGGTGTCTTGTAAAAGTTATGCCTTTTTGTTTTCAAGTTTGGAAGGTTGCTTGGCATTGAGGGTGAGTTGAATGCATGGTAAAGAAGAGTTCTTTGTTCCAAAGTTGATATTTTCATTGTTGTGAATGACCTTCACCTTGGCTCTACATCAAAAGAATAATTAAATAAATAAGATTAATTTAATTAAATGATGAAGGCATTTAAATGAATAATTAAATAAATAAAAGAATTTATTTAATTATAGTTGAAATATGATAAAGGTAAATTAAATAAGAATTTATTTAATTTGACAAGAAGGATGAGGTTAATTAGTAACATAATTAAATAAAAAGCGTTTATTTAATTAATTGGATAGAATAAAGAAGATGTGAATCAATTAAATAATTAAGATTATTTAATTAATAGAAGAATTAAAGTTAAAGTGAATTAATTAAATAATTAACATTATTTAATCATGACCATGGAAGAAATCTGAATTATTAAGAATATTGAAGTCATAGGCTTAAACTAGATTTCGGTGTCTACAGGTTCATTGTGTTATGAAAGGCATCGGGTAGGGGAGAAACTGTCTCTTCGAGTCCCCATAGGTATAAGGTACTGTTGCTTTAATAGCTACCACTTGATTTGGAATGCATTGGGTTGGCCATGGTTGAGGTTGAGGAGGTAGATTAAACTGTAAAAAGCCTCTATTTGGTTTTCAGAAGTTTTGTGTGTTATTCTGGTTTTGATTGTTGTGTTCAAGTTTGTTAGCTCAGTTAGAAGTGGATTTTGAATCATGACTTGAAAATGAATTATAATTTTCACACAAGGTTGTGCATAAATGCATAAACGAAGGGAATCTCATCATTGTTAATTTATCCTGAAGGTGTGTGTGCAAGTTTTTGATAAACATCTTTTGCAGATGTGCATCAGGAATCTTGATATCAATTTGAGCATACACAGATTGGTATCATGAGATAACATCCGTTACTTTTTCATATGTGTTTTGTGTACATCACATAAGGTTATCTTTTTAGGTGTCATGTGAACTTGAAAGTGACTTATGAAAGCATCCACCAATTCATTGAATGAACTAATCGAATGATTAGGCAAGTTGGAAAACCATTGTAAGGTAGTGTCTTTCAAGGTCCTTGGAAATAGTTTGGCTAATAGCTTATCATCAAGGACGAAGTCACTACACAAAGTCACATAGGCATTAACATGGTTGACAGGGTCTCATTTTCCTCCATATTTCTCAAACTGAGGCATTTCTATCCCTTGTGTCATCAGGGTACATAAGATTTCTAAGGATAAGGGGCTACTACGGACATGATATGTAAGTGGAGTATATTGACCTTGGCTAATGGTGGAAATTTGATGTTGCATAGATGAAAGGTGGTAAGGAGTTGTGTAAGAAGGGGATAAGGGTATGTGGGTTGAGGTGGAAGAAAAAATGGTGATGGAGTATAGGTGATGTGAGGGGAAGTAAAAGGAATACTATGGGGTGTGAATGCGGTGGAAGGGACTTGTGATGCCACAAGAGAAGTAGGAATGCTAGTGGAAATCAGAAAAGAGGTAGTTGCATAATTCACCACTACTGAATTTGACACCATTTTCTAACGGTCGTTCATCAGTTGTTCGAAAAATCTTTGTCAGAAGAGCGACACAATGGCAAAAATCTTTCCGTCGCTATTTTTTCATCGAAAGGCCGATGATGAATTAAATGTCAAAATAATGGCAAAGAATCATCAGTCGATAACATCGTGAAATACCCTGGGATTTCATTGGAATATCAATGAAAACTTTGTGTATCCACCAATGAAGTACACCAGAAGTTCATCGCCAGTTCGACAAAATGGGCAAGCAGTAGCATCCAAACAATAGCAGACGTTCGTCGCCATTTTGATGAAATGGGCAAGGAGTAGCATCGAAACAACACCAAAATTTCATCGAATGTGCGATGAAATAGGCAAGTAGTAGCGTCGAAACAACACCAAGAGTTCATCAACTTTGCGATGAAATTAGCAAGGAGTAGCGTCGAAACAACACCAAAAGTTCGTCGAATGTGCGATGAAATAGGCAAGTATTAGCGTCGAAACAACACCAAGAGTTCATCAAATTTGTGACAAAATTAGCAAGGAGTAGCATCGGAAGAACACCAAAAGTTCATCAAAAGTGCAATGAAATGGACAAGGAGTAGCGTGGTATCAACACCAAAATATAGTCGCAATTGCGATGAAATGAGCAGGGAGTTACGACGAAATCTTCGTCATAGCTATAGCAACTTCGTCGAGCCTTTTTGTTGATTCGTCGGTGGTTTTCGTCTATGGTTATCGTTGAAATTGTGACGAAGAATCTTTTTTTTTGAAAAACAATATTCTTGGAAATGTACCATTGCAAAGACTGATGACTAATCATACATACGTGACGGTGGAAGCTCATTTGGCACCTCCCCCCCCCTCACATCACTCTCAATTCCCCAAACCCAATCATATAACATTAATCATTGATTCATCCATTAATAACATATAACATTCATTCATGCATTAATAACATATAAAATTCATTCATTAACATATAACATTCATTAATTAACATATTCACATTCATTCATTAGCAAATAATATTCATTCTTTCAGTTTTTACATATTATCAAAAATATGGTTGTCATGTTATGATTACAATCACTTTTTTTTTTGTTTCTTTTTTAAAGCTAAAAAAATCTGAAGTGGAGTATTGTTTTCTAAATCATTTCTTCCCCCTTTAGTTGTTCTTCCCTTTGCTCGTGATCTTAATGTACTTCTAGTCATCACATATGGCGTGGATGTACAAGCTTCAAGGGGATCTCTTGCAATAAGAAGAAATGTTAAAGCGATATGTTTTATTATTATTGTTACAAGTATTTCATTAATTAAAAGAACATTAGAGTGGTTCTCCTTTGCACGATGGAGTCCACATCATGTTCGAACTTTTATTATAGACTCATATAAACATGTTGAACACCCTCTAAATCGATTTGTAGTTGAAACATGAAAGGTTACATTAATTAATACATAGTGAAATTAAATATGTTTAAGAGAACATGAGGGTGAGTCCTTTTACCCAATGGGGCCCACATGTATTCACGATCTTCTCTAGCGATCATGCTCAACCGTTGATCCACGCTCTACATGCTCTAAAGTTGAAACATGAAAGGTTACATTAATTAATACACCAATTGCAATTAAATATGTTTAAAAAGAACTTTAGAGTGGTCCTCTTTTACTGATGGGGCCACATCATATTCTTATGATCTTCTCTAGCCTAATCATGCTCCAACATGTTGATCATGCTCTGCATGCTCTAAAGTACCGAGATGAACACCATGACCTTCATCTGTAGGTTTTGCTCCACCCTCATCAGGCTACATTCCAATGTCATGTGCAGTATTATCATTGCTTGAATGTTTAAAAAAAATAGGCATGTAATTACTTTATGGTGGAAATTAATATTGAATAGATTGCACAAGTATTCAATTTTAAATAAACTTTATTGAGTTTATTTACCTGTGTGTCAAATGCAATGAAAGATTGTGTTTGCCCAATCAAGACTCTTAGGCATTCAGCCACGGCTCCATAGCCTTGCTGGAAGGCAATCTTGAGGTCCTCTTCTATGGGAACTCTGTTGAATTCAAAGCCCTACATTTTTGTAGAAGATCATGAATTTTGCTTCTATGGTGTGATAAAACCAAAATTGTTTTCAATTTATTATAATTTGGATGCAATATTTCATTTATTAATACTTACAATTCGTGCAGCTAATTTCATATAACCACCAGAGCCAAGTTTGTGTTGCCCGTGCTTTTCTAGTCTTGCCTTTGTTGCCTTCGATGTGTCGGCCAGCCTATGAAAAGTTTGAAATACATTAGATAATGTAGAAAGAAAGAGTAATCAATATATAATTACATTGTTGATAGTATCACACATAGCATACTACTTTTTAAAAAAAAATTAATGGCATTTCCATAGCATACAGACATTGAGAGCATATAAAATACAGAGTTCAATTGATGAATTATAGAAAATAGATTTTTGTTGGTTATATTCATATCACTGATTACATTGCACAAAACATACTACAACTGCATAAATATCAAATGGTGATAGTTGTCTATGCTACCACATATTTCATACATGTCTACCAAAGCATTTTATCAAACAGTTCAGTGCCTTGCTGCTATGGCTAAAAGCTTAAAATAGGTGCTTTCAAACAAGCTATGGATGCTTGGAAAAAATCTATCAAAGCATAATAGTAAGCAATAGCATAGACAAGGTAGTGAACTGTTTCAAAAAATGCCTCAAAGAAATGTGGTCTCATGGTGATGGAATGCCATGACAATCCATAGCAATTTGCTTGTCATGGCATTAGTTATGGCATTCCATCACCATGAGACCACATTTTTTTGAAGCATTTTTTCAAATAATTCACTACCTTTTCTATGCTACCACATTTTTCATTCATGTCTACCAAAGCATTTTATCAAATAGTTCAATGCCTTCATGCTATGGCTAAAAATTAAAAACCTCAAACAGGTGCTTTCGAACAAGCTATGGATGCTTGGAAAAAATCTACCAAAGCATAATAGTAAGCAATAACATAGACAAGGCAATGAATTGTTTTGAAAAATGCCTAAAGAAATGCGATCTCCACGGTGATGGAATGCCATGACAATCCATATGAATTTTCTTGTCATGGCATTAGTCATGGCATTCCATCACCATGAGATTCACATTTCTTTGAGACATTTTCAAATGGTCATTTGCCTTGTCTATGTAACCATTTTTCATATGTCTACCAAAGCATTTTATCAAGCAGGTTCATTGCCTTACTTTGCTATGGCTAAAAGCCTAAAGGTGCTTTCAAACAAGCTATGGATGCTTGGAAAAAATCTATCAAAGCATAATAGTAAGAAATAGCATAGACAGAAACGTTGAACTATTTCAAAAAATGCCTCAATGTAGTCTCATGGTGGAATGCCATGACAATCCATAGCAATTTGCTTGTCATGGCATTCATTATGGCATTCCATCACCATGAGAGACTACATTTTTTAAACATTTTCAAATAGTTCACTACCTTTTCTATGCTACATTTTTCATACATGTCTACCAAAGCATTTTGTAAGCGGTTCAACACCTTCATGCTATGGCTAAAAAGTAAAAACCTCAAATAGGTGCTTTCGAACAAGCTATGGATGCTTGGAAAAAATCTACCAAAGCATAATAGTAGCAATAACATACACAAAGGCGATGAATTGTTTGA
>VDFB02174394.1:0-12278 GCA_007258455.2 Sequoia sempervirens
CACTACTTTCTTTCTCTATTGTTAGTAATTTTTCCATGTTATAATTCATTAAAATTCCTCTAATTTCCCTCAGTTTTTAGTTATATTCTCCCCCTACTTTTATCATCTTATGATTCTATTTTTCTTAACAAGTTTTAATACTTATACAAAGCCTACTAATTGCTTCAAAAATATTCCTACATCTTCAACAATATAAGGTGTTTATTTTACAAGTAAGTTATTAAGATAATATTCTAATGTGTATCCAATAATGCCCCCAACACTAGTTCATTCTAGATCATTTGACAAAGTATCATTAAATTGAATTTTTGAAACATAATTGGGGGCCCCCATTTAACATTATTGCAATATACTTTGTTTTGATTACAATTCAGCCCTTCTAATAATTGACTTATTCTCCCCCAAGCTTGTAAATGCACTTTTTTTTATAATATTCCCCTAAGCTTGTAAATGCATGTTCACTAGCTTAGATATGTCCACTTTAATATCACCATATTCATTATTACTAAGATCTATTCTTGTAGGTTCCTCCTTTTCCACTCCTTTTATAAAATTCAAATACTTTGTGGAGAAATTGCATCCCATAATAGAGGTGTGTTTTCATTACTAGGGTTCCATAATAGAAATCCATATCCTATGGTTCTTGTCCATGCATAGGTAAATCCCATTTTTTCTACTTCCATCCTCATATCTTATGCATACAAGATTTCCAAAAGAATGCAATTTGAAGTTTTCTCCTTACATGAAATGCAACACATCTACATAATTTTCTATGTTAGCATCATCTTTGGAATAACAACCTAATTATGAAGTGAAAATACCAATAAAGTTGTACAGGAAAAACAAAGCTAATAGATACTCAAAATGAAATAGAAAAAATAATGGCACTCATAGTATATAGAAGATCATAACTTCAAAAACCCTTTTAGGAAAAAACTAGTAAAACAATACTCACTATATTAACCCAACCATTCACAATACGATATAGTTTTCCATAGTATTTATTAACCTTAATTAATATGAAAATACTCATAGGCACACCAATAAAAGAAATTGTTAAGTGGTATTGTAATACATGGGTGTAAAGCCATGGGCCAAGAAACCATGTTAATAAAACCATGAGTTGGATTCACAATATAAGGGTATAAATGATTTTTTTTTAAGACATATACAACATTATATCACTTAGTGAATAATTTACATAGTAGGCCACCCATATATACAATCAATGGCTAAAGATAGTTATATTCATTGATTTTCAATACTAAGAACATTGCTTAGTACTAAATAACTTCAACAATGAGTGAAAAAAATTATTTATGGTATCGACCTTCCTCAACAACACCTTGTTGTCTTCAGCCATGTCTCTAACAAAATGACACTACACATTAGTATACTTTATACAAATATGATAACTAGGGTTCTTCACTAAACAAATTGTATTTTAAATTCCATAATCTATCTTTATTATTCTGTGTAAGATACCAATATGTATAAAAAACCTTACTAACTATACAAATTCATTGCATGAATTTGTGGCTTCCATATACTTAGATTTTGAGTTGAGAGCTCAAAAATTGTTTTCCTTTTTCCCATCTATTTTATTATACCACCAAACAAGTTGAGCACATAGTAACTTGTAGGTCTTCAATATGTAGATCTCTACCCATATTATAGCAAGTGACTTATTTAAAAAATATCAATACCCTCTCGTGTCTTCGAACATTATTCTAAAAATAAAAATTAAAACCTATAGGGATGAAAGTATCAATAGGTTTACATTCCTACATCCTAAAAATTTCTACAACAATATCTCTTACTATATCTTCTTCAATTCAACTAGAGTTACTTGTCTAAATGATATTTTTCAATTTCCATACCCAAAATAAATTTTGAAACATCAAGATCCCTCATATCAAATTGGGATGAAATTTGAAATTTAACATCATTGATAATTTCTTTATTTTTAATTAACAACATATCAACAAGATATAGTGCCATGATAACAAAATGCTTGCCAACCTATTTTAAATATACACAATGATCAACTTTTCTTTATACAAATATAATTCCTAACACATTAACTCAATTTTTTTGAGATCACATTCATGATGATTACTAAATGATAAAGATAATTTAACATCCAAACCACATCATCATTTCCTTCAAATAAACAACTTTTTGATTATGAAATATATTTCTTCTTCAAAATCTCATTGTAGGGATGTCTTTACATCCATCTCTTCTTATGCAAGATAAAAGTAGCAACAATAGGTAAAAAAAATATATTAGAACTTAACCTAGCATCAAGATACAAATTTTCGTGAAGTCAATTTTCTCTCCTTGGGAATATCCCTTTGCAACAAAATGATCTTTGTAGTTCACTTTACCTTCTAAATTTAATTTCTTCTTTAATCCATTTGTTACAAATGGTTTTCTTCTAATAAATAAATTATCCAATTCCCATGTCATAAGGCCTCCATTTATTCATCCAAGGTTTACTTCTAGAATTATCTTCATTTAAATCATGTGCTCCCACAATAGTTCAAGGATCAACATCAATAGTAGGTAAAGAAAAGACAAAAAAAAGGTGGAATTTTCCTTTTTGGTTGCCTTATTTTATGAACCAATTTTCTTAATCTTGGGTTCTAATTTTCTCCATCATTGGATACATCTTCTTTATGTTGCATATCAAGATATAATTTCTCCCTTTTCTAACTCAAACAAAACCTTTCCAATTTTATATTTCTTGGCTATTCTTCTTGTTTTGGAGGAATTTTTAACTCTAACAATTACATCGACTATACATAGTTTTATTTATTTTTAGATTTGAGATCTTGTAGCCTTTTGTATTACTACTATATAGTGCAGCCACAATAGGGGGGTCCCCAAAGAGAACAATCCAGACCATGCAACAAGAGTAACACAATGAAAGAAACACAAAATATGGAGGCAAATACAGATGCAAATATTCTCATTAACAAAAATATCAGTTACATTCAGCCGACAACATCTAGGCTTACAGATTCGACTCATAGGACTGATAATACATGCTCAATATTCTAACATGCTCCTATTTGCGAGTTGAAAATCAAACCTATGTTATTCTTCTCAATGAACTACCATTTCACTACTTCTATCCTAATGATCGATTACAAGCTTTATAGTATATCCACAATTCTAGAAACATTCACGTCGACCAAAGATCATCACATTCTCCAATAAAAGAAAATGTAACGTGTGCATGAACAGGTCGGCTTCAAATTTGAATTATCCTCCATCAGGAGCATAAGATGAAGTGTGGACCTATACTGAAGGTCAGGAACACTCCACAGAACAATAAAAATCACACCACTAAGATCCACAAGTCACAGGGACAATCCGCCACGATCGAACTAGCCGAAAAGTTTGAAATTATTCTGGTGTCGGTTCAAGAAATTGTCAAGAATTCTGGAAGCGATAACTTGCTAGAAAAATATCCAAACACACTCAAATCTTGGAACAAGGAAAATGAACATGTCCATGATGTACAAAAAGATCCATAGGGTCTGGTGAGCAAAGATGACGAATCCACTAGCATGAACTGAGCAAGAACAAAACAAGAACAAAAACTGAAAGAAAATATTTTTGGCTAATGCAAGATTTCCAAGAACCAAGGATGCTCTTGTATCAGACATCTGGGGTTATTGAAAAGTGAGTCCCTCACTTTTTTGGGGCCAAAGGAAAACCAAAACAGTCTACCTCAACTGGTCTAATTTTCCACTTCACAAGATATTCTTTGTACTATCTTCCACGAGTCTTCCTCCCATATGTAACATCCAAAATCTCTTCAATCTCATCTGTTTGTTGCTTAGGAAACTGATTCTCTAATTTTGCTTCACTATCTTCACTAAATTCTATTTCATGATATTGATGTAGATCTACAATGTTGAATATAGGTGATTTACCCATACCTTCCGGTAACTCCACTTCATATGCATTTCCTGAATCAAATATCTTCAAGATGTTACAAGGTCTGAACTTCCTCATCTTCAGCTTACTATATGTTCCAACTAGAAACCTTTCCTTTCTCAAATACACCATCACTTCATCTCCAACTTCAAATTCCTTATGTATCCTCTTTTCATCTGCTTTCTCCTTATACCTTTGGTTCATGTCTTCCAATTGTTGTTTCACTTGAGTATGCAAATTCTTCATGTGTTCTACAAATTCTTATACCTCTGCAATCCTTCTATCTTCCGTACTGATGTCTCTCAACTGTGGTATACCTCTAGGATGAAATCCTGTAACAATCTCAAAAGGTGTCTTTCTTGTACTCCTGTTCACTGAATTATTGTAGGAAAACTCTATTTGTGCAAGGACTAAATCCCAACTTCCAGTCTTCTCTCCAACCAAACATCTTAGCAAATTCCCTAAACTCCTATTTACTGCCTCTGTCTATCCATCAGTATGTGGGTGAAATGTAGAATTGAACTTCAATTGTCTTCAACTTCTTCCAAAGTGTCCTCCAAAAGTAACCAAAAAATTTCACATCTCTGTCTAAAACAATACTCCTAGGTAATCCATGCAATCCCACTTACTAAAAATTCTGCTACATGTACTATGTGTTGTCTTTACAAGGTATGAAATATGCCATTCTAGGAAAATTGATCAACCACCACAAATATAGAATCATTACCTCTCTATGTCTTCAACAAACCAAGTATGAAATCCATGTTGATATCCTCCCAAGATCTCTTTCGAAACTTTCAAAGGTTTATACAATCCAACATTTTGAATACTCCCTTTTGCAACTTGAAAAACTCTACAACTCTACACAAATTTCCCAACATCGTTATGAATCTACGGCCAAAATTAATTCTCACTTACCAGTGCTACTATCTTATCAACTCCAAAGTGTCTTGACATTCCTCCACTATGCTTCTCCTTCACCAAGTTATCCCTCATTGAACTCTAGGGTATACACAACTGATAACCTCTAAACAACATATCCTCTTGAATGAACTAATCCAACCACTAACTTCTATCCTCCGAAATAGGTTCTTTATAAGCTCTCCAATGTTCTGCAAAATCTGGGTCTTCCTCATACAAGTTTTTCAATTCATCAAAGCTTAATACTCCCACTCTCATCTTTTTCAGTAAATTCCTTCTCCTAATCAAAGAATCAACAACTCTATTTGAATTTCAACTCCCTCGCTCTTTAAAACAAAGTTTATAAATTCCTTGTGCTAAATCCCCAATACCCATTTGTCTCTATTCAACTTACCTCGATTGTTCAAGTATTACAAATCTTGATGACCGTGATATAATACAAACCTTTAGGAAACAAGTAATGTCTCCACTTCTTCAAGGCTTGAACTATGACATTAAACTCTTGATCATACACTGAATATATTCTCCTAGCATCATTCAATTTCTCACTAAAATAAGCTACAAGTCTCCCTTCTTGACTCAAAACTGCTCCAATTGCACTTCCACTTGTGTCACTATCCACTTGAAATACCTTAATGGAACTGCAGCTTTCAACACAGTCGCCAAATACCTTCGGGCTTCAACAACTCAAAACTCTCGGGTTTCTAGATGTCCATATAAAATCCTTCCTATCTCCTCTCATTGTTTATGACATAGGACTACAAATAGAACTAAAATTCCTAATGAAATTTCTATAGAAACTAGCCAATCCATGAAATGATCTTACCTCTCCAATGCTATCTAGTGTAGGCTACTCAAAATTTATCTTTACCTTCTCAAGACCCCATCTTCAATCCATCCACAAATATCACAAATCCTGTGATCTACCAAATCCCTCTTCTATGAAACTACACTTCTTAATGTTTATCAGCAACTGCTCTTCTCTCAACCTCTGCAAAACTTGTCTGATATGAAACAAATGTTCTTCTCTACTCTTACTGAAAATCAAGATGTCATCCAAGTAAAAAATCACAAACTTACCCAAGAATTTCTTCAATACCTCATTCATCAACCTCATGAAAGTACTTGGTGCATTTTTCAACCCAAAAAGGCATCACCAACTACTCATACAATCCTTCATTTGTCTTGAATGTTGTTTTCCACTCATCTCTGGCTTCTCTAATTCTGATCTGATGATATCTGCTCTTCAAGTCTATCTTTGTAAAGTACTTAGCTCCACTCAAACAATCCATGATGTCATCCATCTAGGGCAAAGGAAATCTATACTTCACTGTGATCTTGTTTATGGATCTAGAATCTATACACATCCTCCATTCTCCATCCTTCTTGGGTGCTAGTATAGTAGGTACTACACATGGACTTAAGCTTTCTCTGATCAATCCCTTCCTTAGTAATTCTTGCACTTGTCTATTCAATCCCTCATTCTCTTCCATTTGCATATGGTGTGCTGCTTTGTTAGGAAAAATATCTCCAAGAATTAGATCCATGCAATGATTAATACTCCTTACAGGTGGTAATCCATCAGGTACATGATCTAAAATGATCTCCTCATATTCTGTTAGTATCTCTTTTATCTCTTCTAGGTGTTCTTCTACATGCTTCAAGTCTTCAACCTTCTTAGGCACCAAGGCATAACATACATTCTCATGTCTCAATCCATCCAGGAATCTCCTTCCATCAACCAAACAAACTCTAGTACTTGTACAAACATCAACTATAGGAACATCTTCCAAAGGCAACAAAATCTACTTCATCCCATTAGCAACAATAGTGTATATATTTCTCTTTCCATCATGAATAGCCTGTCTATCATATTGCCAAGGACTTCCCAACAAAACATGGCATATATCCATAGGCATGATATTATCACACAAAACTTCATCATAGTAATTTCCTATCTTTAATTTCACCAAGCATTGTTCACTTACTAGTATCTTATGGTCATCCTGAATACAAGCAATTTGATAGGGCTTTAGGTGTTTCAACCTTTCCAACCCTAATTTAGTCACCATCTCTTTAGAAACTAGGTTCTTAGAAATTCCACTATCAACAATCACTTTGCAACATTTACCATTCACCTTGCATTTGGTCTGAAACAAATTCTTCCTCCACAATGGTTCTTTCTCCAACTCACTTTGACA
This sequence comes from Sequoia sempervirens, assembly GCA_007258455.2. NCBI lineage: Eukaryota > Viridiplantae > Streptophyta > Pinopsida > Cupressales > Cupressaceae > Sequoia > Sequoia sempervirens. Next base: position 7,074 of record VDFB02174394.1, read on the forward strand.
TAATACTCTCCTATTCACCAACACTTCTCCATCTTCTGGTTTATTAGATGACCCAACATGATCCTCCTCAAAAAAGGTTGTTCTCCTATTGTTCTCTGTCTTCTTGCTTGTCTCTCCTTGATTACATTCAAATTCCCTCTATATCCTTTCTCCCACCACATTTATAACAAGTTCCCTTTGAATATCCTCCTCATCCCTCTATCATCTCTTCTATAACCTTCATTTTGGTAACTAATTCTAACTCCTCCTCTGCAAGAGTTACCATCACCTCTCCTGGAGCATATGACCTCATTGTCATTCTTGTTGCCCTCCCTCCTTATCCTTATTATGATCCTGAAAAATATCCTATTCCTCCTCTAGTAAAAAATATTCCTCTTTGAAATCTTCCACCTCTTTGTATTTGCCTCATGTTTTTATTCAACTTCTCCTCCTGCAAATTTCTTTAGGGCACATTGGTATGCCTCTCTCCACACTCTCAAGAACTTGATCAAACCTCCATTTCATCCTATATATATGATATCAAACCATTCATATGTCCTAGCTATTAATTGATCAATCTCATCCTTCTCAATGTCCAGATTTGATAATTTCAACTTATAGAACTCCTCAATATACTCTATCACACTTGAATCTTTCTACTTCAAATTTTGTAACTTCTTGAACAAACTATTTTGATAGTCTGCAGGCATAAATTTTGACTTCAACTTATTCACCATCTGATCCCATGACTTTATCTTTTCTTTTCCTCTTCTCTGCCTATCTTTCTACAAGTGTTCCCACCAAAGGGATGCATGTCCTCTCAACTTTGTACAAGAAAACTTCACTTTCTTATCTTCAAAGGTACCTTCAAATTCAAAATACTTTTCCATCTCTGTAATCCAATCTAACAATACATCTAAATCCAACTTACCATTATAATCTGGTGGATTGAAATAGGGTCTTATATTCACTTTAGTTAGGGCTCTTATGAATCTCTCTTCTCCCTGATCTAGGCCAGGTCACTCTTCTCTTCCTCTTTCCTCCTGAACTTATACTTCTTCATCACTCACATCATCAACTGGTTGACCTCTTCTCTAAGCAGTTTCAATTGCATCTAATATGGCAGTAATTCCTCTTAACATCTCCATCACAACTGGGTTTGCATTTCCATGCGCTCCATTTCTACCATTTCTTCTTCCTACCATCTTTACACAAGTCCTCTGCAACTGCAGGTCAAATCCTCAATTTTCCACCCCACAACAAATCTTCAACAAGACTTCGCAAAATCTGATGATCTCACAAGGAACGAATCTCGCTCTGATACCAATCTAGTGTAGCCACGGTAGGAGGGTCCCCACAGAGAATAATTTGGACCATGTAGAAAGAGTAACACAAAAAAAGAAACAAAAAATATGGAGGAAAATGCAGATGCAAATATTCTCATTAACAAAAATATCAGTTCTATTCAGCCGACAACATTCGGGCTTACAAATTCGGCTCACAAGCCTGATAATACATACTCAATATTCTAACATGCTCCTATTTGTGAGCTACAAATCGAACCTATGTTATTCTTCTCAATCAACTACCGTTTCATTAATTCTATCCTAATGATTGATTACAAGATTTATAGTATATCCACAATTCTAGAAACATCCACATTGGTCAAAGATCATCAAATTCTCCAATGAAAGAAAACGTAGCGTGTGCATGAATAGGTCAGCCTCAAATTTGAATTATTCTCCATCAGGTGCATAAGGTGAAGTGTGGACCTATACTAAAGGTTGGGAACACTCCATGGAAAAATAAAAATCACATCGCTAAGATCTGCAAGTCACGGGGACGATCCGCCATGATCGAACTGGCTGAAAAGTTTGAAATTATTCCGATGTAGGTTCAAGAAACTGTCAAGAATTCTGGAAGTGATAACTTGCCGGAAAAAAGATACAAATATGCTCAAATATTGGAACAAGGAAAATGAACATGTCCACAATGTACACAAATATCCACAGGGTTTGGTGAGCAAAGATCATGAATCCACCAACATGAACTGAGCAAGAACAAAACAAGAACAAAAACTGAAAGAAAATATTTTTGGTTGATGCAAGATTGCCAAGAACCAAGGATGCTCCTACATCACTATACCCAATAAAGATACACCTATTTTATTGATAAGCCGCCCAATTTCCTTTTTCTTTGGAACACACACATAAGAATTACAATAAAAAACTTAAGATTTCATAAAGGGTTTCTTATTATTCCATGTCTTTTGTGGAGTTATATCAACAAAGGCTAATATAGGTGATCAATAGACCAATTATTTTACAATTTTTATGCCTCTACATAGCATTTTTTTATTTAAATATACATTGCTAAGCATCCTCTTTGATTGTTTGGCAAGATCCTATTCATTATCTCCACAACTCCAGTTTTTCATGGTGTATGATTGGTGGGAAATTTAGGGCTTATTAAGACCTAGATAAACCACTAGAAATTTTCACCAAAGAATCACTTTAATTTATGCAATTATGAGAATCAAAAAATGCAAATAACAATAAAAATTTGACCCTAACTATTATAGCAACCATGAGGGTAGTTTTTAGAGCTCAAAGAGGTGTGTACCTTGTTGTAAGAAGCCTATTTTTAGGGCACAAAGGACTCATTCGCCTTTAGTGGCAAATGGGTCCCTGTTAGGGTTTTTGAAACTGAGATTTGGGTTGTTTTCCTTGATGTCTGTGTTGCAAGAATGGGGAAAGGAATGAAGGTGTTATCATTGATGTCAACTAGTCAAATGGTTATCTACTAGTTGTTGTTGGCTGTATATGTTGAGGATATAGAGAAAATTGTATTAAAGAAAGTTTACAAGTATTCAATTGTTGCTCTAGATGATGATCTGATATTTTCCCCTATGTTCATGCGATTTAGATATTTTGGTCATGGTTGTTGAAGGTTGCTATATCCAAATGTTTGGCTTTTGGTTCATTGTGAAGTTCAAGTTGTGTTCACTAGTTGTGAACTATGTTTTTTTGTGTTTTGGTTGAGGTCTGGGAGAAAAGTTGTTGGTCTGGATTTCTCTTTGATGAAGTCTTTTGACTTGTGGTTCTAGAGTTAAGATGTTATGATTGCATTGAAGATATTTTTGGTTTCTATAAATTTTGAGCTTAATTGATCTATGTGTTTTACATTGGTTTGGCGGACCTTGTGTTAAGCACTATCTTTGAAGTTGATGAAGCATGTTGGATCTATTTTGGGTCCTAGTGAAGCGTGTGTTTGGGTTTCCATCATTCTAATTCCACCCTAGGATGTTTTGGTGCTGACCTAATTTGTATTTGCTGACCTAATTTGTATTTGAAGCTAGATGGATGAATTTGGATCCTTTTTCAAGGTTGGAGATTGTATAAATATAGGATGAGCTTAGTAATGAAACATATAAGAAAAGAATGAAGATAAGTGGAAAAGTAGACGCCGAGCATTGATTATATTTCTAGAAAAGTGTGTGTAAGTTGTGCGGGAGATCAAATGTGGAAGCTTCTATTGTTGAGTTTCTAGATGCAAAGGAGAAGAAGGAGAACTTATCATCTATGCAAGTTGATCAAGGATTGTGGTGGAATCCTTTGTTGCATTTGGGATTTCGTAGCATCTCTATAATAAGTCTCCTCTTTTTCTTTGTATCTACGCAGTGAGCCCTCCAAGTTGTAGCCCTATGGAAAATGAGTCCTATCTCGTAGTGAGCCTTTGTAATCACTTTAATATCTCTATAGTGTGAGTTAATCCCTCACCATGGTTTTTCCCCTTACTGGTTTTCCATGTAAATTTGGTGTTATTGTGTTTATGCGTTGGATTTGAGTTTTTGCATTGGCATTTGATGATTAATCATTTAACCGGGCTTTTATGCATTAGTTTCAATGATTGGATTTGAAAGTTAAAATTTGTGACAACTCTATCTTACCCTCCCACTAAGTATTATTCAAAATTGGTATCGATCTTGGTTCCTTGATGAATAGCTTAACTACTTGAGGAAGGTCTAGGATGGATAGCAAAATGGTCTTTGATTATTCGACGTTTGATGGAACTAATTATGTATCTGGAAAGGATTAATGGAAGAATATTTGGAGTATTGTTGATATGATGTGGAGAAATCTTACAAGAATCCTTGCACTCCTCTTGCTAATGGTCTGAGTACACTTGAAGAGATTAGAGCACATGAAGCGAACAATAAGGAAAATTTCATCTTGAAGAATAGTCTGGTACATTCTGAGTTGATTAAGGTTCAAAATTTGAAGACAACTAAGGAAGTATGGGATGCTTTAGAAAGAGCACATGATGGTGAGGAAAGAGTTAAAGAGGAAAATTTGTAGAATTTGCAAACATAATTTGATCTTCTACATATGTCTGAAGATGAAAATGTTAAATCTTATGTACAAATATTGGATGAGGTAGTGGCTGGAATGCAATCACTTGGCGCTACTATAGATGAAACCAAGATTGTAAAGAAGATTCTTAGAACTCTTCCTGATGCTTATAGTGAGAAGGTGAGTGCTATTGAGTAGAAAATGGATTATAAGACTTGTACTAAGGATCTGCTATTAGGATTTTTGACATCTTACAAGATGAGGAAGTCGAGTCTAAGAAATGGAGGAAAATCAGAGACTTCCTTTAAAGCTACAAAAGCTAATGATCTGAATGAAGATAATCTTGATGAAATAAAGCTAACTTTCTAAGAAGAATTAGAAGAGCTCTAACAAGTATGAAGGTAAGTTTCCCTTTAAATGCTTTAGTTGTGAAGAAATAGGTCATTATGCTATAACATATGCGGAAAGGGCTAAAATGAATAAATAAAGATATGAGAAAGAAAAGAAAGGAAAAGAATATTAAGGCTTACTATGTGAATGAGAATGCTAGTATATTAGATGAAGATTCAAAATATGAAGATCTAGATGAAAATTAATGCTTGTTCTTGGTGATTAAGGATGAACCTACTTCTACTAATTTAGAAAAATAGGTAAAGAAGCCCTCCTAGAGAAGGGAAAAAGGAGAAAAATGAAAGATTACAATTATCTCTGATCTACATGCTAAACAAGAAAAGAATTTTTGGGTAGTTGATAGTGGTTTCTCACATCACATGATTGGTGATAAGAGTAAGTTTATTAAACTTGAGAAATATGATGGAGGCTTGGTTATTTTTGGAGATGATACTAGTGCTAAAATATATGGGATAGGTTTAGT
>VDFB02174397.1:0-13095 GCA_007258455.2 Sequoia sempervirens
TATATCGTGGCTTTGGTGTGAAGGCGTGAAGTGTTGAGTCAGCTTTGTATGTTATGTGAGTTCCATTCTTTATTAATTGTGCATCATTTTTGTTGGTGTTGAGCTGCATATATTCGTATGTCTTTCATCATTCATACTGTGTGTGTGTTTGGAGACTATTGAATGTGTCGTTGGTGTGTGGCTTATTGGTTATTCTGTTGAGGTATTCAGGAGCAGTGTTAAGTTCTTGGGCAATATGTTTTTGTATGGCATTAGTGTGTGTGTTGTCTTCTGAATCTATCCTGTTTGGAGGTATCCTAAAGCAGTTTTATGAATTTTGATGCCTTGAAGTGTGTGGAACGTTGTTTCAGTGTGTCAACAAGAATATGCTGATAAATTTAATTGCTTTTGTGAGTTAGTTTGTGGTGTCGGTGTGCTCTGTTTTGGGTTCGGTCAATTGGGTTATCTTTACATTTGGTGTGCATCAACACCTTCTAGAAAGCCTTTCTCAGATGTAGTTGCAACTACCCTAGTAAAAATGTATGCAGAATGGTCAAACATAAACAAGGCACATGAACTGTTTGAAATAATTCCTCAAAGTTGTTGTCATCTCATGGAATGTGATGATTGCAGGTTATTCATAAAATATATTCATTGATAAGGCTTTAGAAACTTTCAAGCAAATTCAAACTGAATTTTAATGGCAGTGGGTAAAGTTTTTTACGCATAAACTCCAGTTTATAAATGTCCAGGATTGTAAACAAACATCTTAATTCAGATTTCAGAATAATTTCAATTGTTCATATATTCTCTGTTCTTAATATTAATTCTAGAGATATAATATTGAAACCTCCTCCTTTCTCTAGTGTAGGCTGAAATAACTACCCTGGTAAAAATGTATGCAGAATGTTCAAACATAAACAAGGCTCATGAACTGTTTGAAATAATTCCTTAAAGTCGATGTCATCTCATGGAATGTGATGATTGCAGGTTATTCATAGTATATATTCATTGATAAGGCTTTTGAAACTTTCAAGCAAATTCAAACTGAATTTTAATGGTAGTGGGCAAAGTTTTTACTCATAAACTCCAGTTTATAATTGATGTATGGTGTTTTCCCCCGGATTTCTCTGCATGGGCAAAGGGCGGCTCATGGAGTCAAAATGAAAGCAAATTCCTTGGCAGCCTCATTGACTAATAAAATTTTGTTCTGATCATGCTTAATTGCTACCGTGCTCATTCAGTTCTGCTCTTCTTTGGTTGTGTGGTGGTATTTCTAGCCTGTTTCTTTGACTATTGGATTTCCATGGTTGTGCTTTGGTACTTCTGTTCGTTTTCCCTTCTCTCTACTACAAGCATGGTTCATAAATGGAATATTAAACTTATTTTCGTGGCTTTCTTGTTTGTGGCCACTTGCTTGTTTGTGGAAAGATACATTTATCACTGGTCAATGCCAGTTCATTGCTCTATTCATGGCTTTGGTTGCTTGTTAGTGGTTTGAAGGGACTGTATTGCCTTTGCACCTCCATGTGAATGGGATTCTTGGTGTTTAATTTGGGGTTGTTCTTACTCTGGTACTGCCAATGCACGTTCTTATCTGTGTCTTCGCCGACTTCCCCTTCTTCTTGTTTCTACATCTATTCGGATCTACGTGAAGCTTCTAAATTGGCACTATTTTGTTCTCTCCTCATTGAAGGTTTTCTCATATGAATGCATTCCTTTCTAACGATTGTTCTTGGAGATTTTTTGTCTGGCTTTTTTTCAGGTCAGGTTTACGTGGTTTTTCCTTGGTGGAAACTATTCGAGGTGTTTCCTGTGCTTGGACAACCTTCCTTTTGTGACTCAGAGGTGTTATCTTTTTCCTAGCATTACATTGTCTGCTTGATATTGTTGATTAGATGTATCAACTGCGACACTTCCTCCTCTGAAGAAAGAAGACAAATTCTCTTTGGAACTTGGATCATCTACTGCTACTGTCTTTCTATGTTATGTGGATTCGCTTGTTTTGGAGATATGTTTTGCTTTGGGTTTCTGGTACCAAGAAACTGTATCCTATTCCGGGTCTTTTTCTGTGGGGGGCCTCTCTGGGGGGTGAAATGATATTATTGTATTTGGGGTTCTGTCTGGGTCTGGTTGTGGTTCTAGGCTAGTTTCTTTTTGTCTTTTTTCTTTTGGAGCTATAACCAGAGGTTTTCTTCCTTGGTTCTTTCATGTCGGTATGCTCCTTTTGAACTAGGGGGTGTAAACTGTATTTTTAATCAATAAAATGTTCAGTGGCATAGCCACTTTTATTAAAAAAAAAAAACAAATTTTATGATCAAACCATATAGTTTCATGTAATGACCACATGCTTTTAAGATGCCAAATTTTTATCGAGCAATAAAAAATGAGCCAATATCTAGAAGCTCTATGTATGAGATGGTGCACATGCACTTGAAGCTTTATGCAATGCATACCAAATTCTTTGAATAAACTTACATAATGTACATACCCTCAACCTATATGGAGTACATGTAAAACTTTCTTTCTACACCTTATACATTTTTAAAAATTGAACCTTATATTAATATTTGCACAAGATATTGTGAAAGATGTTATAAAATCTCTTTAACCAATAAAAAATTGAATTAATCATTTTATGTAAAATTATAATTAATAAATTAACCCGTTTACATTCAAATAAAAAAAATCCGACTTAGAAAAATGATTATTTTTAATTTAATACTAATAATCACTTAATTTATTTTGCTTAGTATAAATATTTTAAGAGCTTTCCAAATTTTTTTGTCTTATTTTAATTAGTTGTTAAATAAATGATAACTAGCATATATATATTATTTTACTAATATATATAAAATACTATCCTTCTCGCATCTATTTTGAATATTTTTTATGTGTAATAGTAAATTTAGGATATTTTATTTTTATTGAATTTTCTAATTTGAAGTGTATTAATTCAAATTTTTCTAAATTTTAGAAACTTTCTTGAGTAGTAATTTTTATATATTTTTTAACATCTTATCCTTATAAATAAATATTATTTTTTAGTAGATAAGATTACTTTAAAAAATATATATAAAAAATGTCAAGAATATCTTTTTAAAAAAGATCTTGAATATTTTTTAGTTATAAATATGTTAATTTAGAAAATTACTTTTATATGAAATAGTAAATTTAGATTATTTCTTTTTTACTTACTTTCTTGTTGTGATAACTTATGATCAATTTTATATATAGAAAAATAAATTAAGTATAAAGATTTACCCAAAACTTACTAAATTGATTAAAAAAACTGCCACTTGCACGCCAAATTTTACTTGAGGAGTTTTTCTTTACACAAACTCTTCCATCTTGTCTGTGAATGTAAGAACGCCTCTCAACATAAATAAAAATGTATTTATATGTGTTAATATAAATAATTGATTATAAATTTTGAAACAAAATAAAACAAGTGTTGCAGTGTAGTGTAGTTCCTTGCAGTGTTGGCAGGGAAGTTTTGGTTTTGAGCAACTGAGGATTGTTATAGATTGTCAGTTGTTGTATTGAATGGAAAATGGTTTTTTGTCAAATGTTGTAGTTGCTAGTGGCCTAGTAAATATGTGGAAGTATACAAATTGATGAATATACATACCTTGCTTTAAAGCTCCCATTTTGCTAGAAAAGGAAAGATGCTAACAAAGGTTGTAAAATCTGACCAACTGCATTTTTCTAAATGCCTCCAAGGCCTTGTCAACAAACCCATTTTGTGCATATCTGATCAGCCAATCAAAGTTTGAAAATAATAATTTATTATTACAAACAATTAAAATTTTAGCAAGTTGTATATAACAACCATAACAAACAAAATTTAGACATGGAAGTTTCAAATTTTGATTGGTTGAAGTAAAAAAATTTAATCACAAGTTAAAATTTGAGCCTACACTATCATTCACTAAAAATGCAGTTAGCGAGTGTAAATCCAAATTCTATTACCTTTGTTAGCATCCTTCTTGCTTGTGCCAAAATGAGAGCTTTAAAATAGGGTGTAGATATTCATCAATTTGTATACTTCCACATATTTACTAGGCCACTGGCAACTACATCTGACAAAAAACCTTTTCCATTATCTTTTGATGGACGTCCAGAGCCTGTTTGAGAGCTCTTATCTTAGTACAAGGCATGTGAACTATTTGACAAAAAAGAGATTCAATCTCATGGAATGTTATGATTGTAGAAAATGCATAAAATGGGTTTGCTGAAATGGTGTTGGAAGCTTTTAAACAAATGCAATTGGTAGGTGCAAAGCCAAAATGCACTACCTTTGCCAGTGTCCCCCTAGCTTGTGCCAAAATGGGATCTATAGAGAAGCGTATGGATATCCATCAAAGCATAATTGGAAGAGGATTTTTGTTAGATGTCGTAGTTACAAGTGCCTCAATAGATATAATAGTAATTAATAACAATGAAGCAACAATAGCACATAGCATTTGAGAAAAAAACCCTTGGGCACACAGTTAAAGTCCATAAAGCAACAAAGAACTTTACAATGTTGCCAACAAATAACAAAGAAAATGAAAATGTAATCATTTAGAATTCTCTCCTAAAGCTTGCATGTCCCCTTGCTTTAAACTTACCATGCTCCAAGTACTTGAAGATCCACATGTTCAAAAGTTTGGCATAGAATTTGGAAGAGCATGTTGCTAATCACAATGGTAATATAATTGTTCAAGACAAAACTAACACCTTGCTTATGAAAGGATGATAATGTGTTGCAACAAATAACCAGTAAACTCAGAGGAAAGAATCTCATCTAACACACAACTTAGAGGCAATAGGAAAAGCAAGTGTGTCACAACCCTAATTGTGACTCGACCCTAAATTTGGTATAGATGTTTAGCTAAATATGAAACTTGGCCCTAAATTTTGTATTGACATGTGATATGGATGTTCAATAGAATGTGAAACCTAGTTGTTATTATGGCTGGCCCTAAATTTCTATCATGTCGTCTTGTATGGTATGAGAGCTTTGGGTTCAACATTAGGGCCTAGAGTCTACTACGTTAAAGTTGCATTTCTTTTGAGAATTTGGAAACACCCCTAGAATTATGGAGATACCTAGATGAGTTTGAATCTTGTTGTTACAAAGTGAATCCATATTGATTTAGAAACTTGACCTAAAGCCTCTTACAATCTCTTGTGCTTTGCTCTAGTATGACCTAATTAGGATATTATTATGGGTCTCTTAAAGACATTGGCATAGAAGATCCAAGATTTTTGGTAATGAATTTTATAGGATGGGTTTACCTTGAGAAGGAAGTGCCCAAAATGTCATAAGTGAGTTGTGGAAGGTATCAAGATGCTCACATCGTCTAAACAAAATAAATGCAAATTTATTTCATCATAGGAGGAGGTGATAAACATTGTGCAAGAAGTAAATGGAAGGGTCACAAAGTATAAAACAAGAAAGTCCAGTATGCAGGGGTTTTATAATCATCACCATGACATCAATTTATAGGCTAAAAGTATTGGGGATGAGTAGGTTTGGAGTACTAGATGTGAGGAACAGGACCAAGGGCAACAACATCCCAATGGACATTTAGTAAGAAATTACCTTTTTTGTGACAAAAGAAAAAGAATAATAGCTAGGCAACATATATGCTAACATTCCAAGTGTTTAGGAAATTGAAGAAATAAAGAATCAATGCCAAAATGGCAAGTGAATAAGAAATGACCAATGAGAGATGTGAAAGTCCCAAGAGTGAGCATGCAAAGATATGTTAGAAAGGATATAATCAATAAAATGTGCATCCTTATCACAAATGAAGCTTGCAGGCCTTCCCAACAACAAACACAATGTTTAACACAAAGTCTGCATAACACAACTAATGTTGAAAACTATTTCTTCCTCCTTTATGCAACAAATAACTTACCTAAAACAAGTAATACTTAAGAATGGGCAGTTGTGAATATCTATCATATCAACCCTCAAGCAAAACACATCAATTTATCTATATCCAATAATTATTTCAATCATATCATTCCCTCCAAAAGTGTGTGATTTATCCCTGTTAACCAAAAATTGTATAGAAATTTTTGTAACCAAGTGGATTGTCACAGACTTACATGGGTATGTTGGAATGAAAATAGCTTCATAACAAAGTGGTAAAGTGTCCCCACATGCCAAGTATAGCCCTGGGAAGGTCCAAATTTTGAGTCCTTTGTTGTCCATGGGAAATTGCAAGTTATGCAAACCTTGCATCCTTACATCTTGAGGATAGAGAATAATTGATTTACCATTAAATGATAAACAACCAAAATAATGCATTATGACCTAAATTCTGTAGTTGCTATTTATTGAGAACAACTATGATGGAATTGAATCTAAGGTTGGATGACATGTGACATATTATCTTCACCTAGAACACCCAAAAATAATAGGTGCAACTCACAAAACCACTATGAAAAGCACAAAAGCTACAAAACCTAATCACTAGATTTCAAAACCAAAACTATACCACCCAAACTTGAAGTTTCTTTTGATATTCCATAATGAGACCTACACCATCTAGTTACACAAGAGTTAATATATATACATTTCGTCTCTCCCTCTATGAAAGGACAACTTTATTCAGCTTTGCCCTAAAACCTTGTCACAACATTTTTAGGATTGTGACAATAATTTTTGCTAGTTTTAAAAAGCCATAGTTGCATAAAATGCAAACTATATATTCAAATTAAAGAAAGCAGAGACACATGGATCATAGCCCCAACGATGTTAGAAAAGATCTTACCTACTTGAGCATCTGCAATTGATAGGCGAAAGAAGTCTCTATAATTTCATAAAACCCTATAATAAAACAACAAACACCTTAAATGAGTGATGTTGGGCAAAAAAACCCTAGAATAAAGCAACATCAAACACCTTAAAGTCGAGGCAAGCTTATTCAAAAAATACACAACTAACTACGTTGCATAGGGTCCATTAATAGCTGCCATGGGCAGTGTGGGCGTATAGCCCTGCACACCCCTTGTGAAATATAGTGCAGGGGTGGTTAGACTCAAAATATATAGGCTTAAAAAATAAATAAAAACTAAAGAAAATCCTGCTCTATACTCTTGGCTTGACCATTAGAAAATGCGCAGACCTTTAGCTTTTTTAGCAATGAATATTGTCTCACTATTGCTTGCATCAAATAACATAGTATTAAATAAAATAAATAAACCTAGCTTTATATTTCAATGCCATCCTTTTAATTACTGCCATGTCTCCTCTCCATGCAAACATGGGTCAACATAGCAAAAAATACTAATCGCCAACTGTCCATTACCTGCTCCCATGTCTGACAATCCGTAGGAGCTTGCAGGCCAAGCCATGATAATCATGCGCTCTCTTGCCTCGAAAATTGTGTGCACATATTAATCCACCAATCAAAGTTTGAGAAAATTAATTTTTTATTACAAACAATTAAAATTTTAGCAAGTTGTCTATAAAAACAAGGGTGGGGGTCTTTGGACTCCGTATCATGCTTGCATGATGGACTTTGTTTATCCTATGTTTACTATTGCTTTTTGGTTTTTGATATGACTTGCTGTGGGTGATGGCTTAGTTCTCTTTGCTGTCATTGTGCTGTTAGTGTGCTTACTCTGGATGGCCTTTGGTGCCTTGTATTGATGGGACAACACCCTTGTTTTTGCTGCTTTTTATATCAAAAACATAGGAAACAAAATTTAGACATAGAAATTATAGATTTTGATAAGATGAAGTACATAATTTTAATCGCAAATTAAGATTTGAGCCTCCCAATAGTTCTTCTCACAAGAACTAAAAAGAAAAATAAAGAAATGCGAACAGCCATATGACATATTTTCCATCATATAAAGGCTCCATATTTAAATTTTTTTTTTATTATCGATACCTATAATATTAAAATGGAAAAATATTAAAATAAACAACTAGCTACTGAAACAGGGATTATAAGAATGGCATAACTCACTTTTCAGATTAAAGAAGAATACTCTCCACTCGAGCAGACTTAAATCCATGGGATCAACTAACTCGAAAAGCATCGTAAGTTTTCTGAGCAACACAGCCGAGAAATTTGAAGAAAGTCGTTGGTCTGTCTCTAAACCAGATTTAATGAATGTGATTAAGACTTTTACAGGTTTTACAATAGAAGTGCCACTTGGCAGAAAAAAACTGGGCTGCCCACCTTCTTATCTGAACAGATGGCGACAAATATATAAATTTCAGATTAGTGAATAATTTGAACTGGTAGAGAGGCCAAAGATGGAGGGGGATCTAACTTGTATCTCCGTGGCTCTTGACTGGACTCCAAATAGCAACCATGTAGGATTCTACGTGGCAAAGGCACTCAAATACTATGAACAAGTGGGCTTGAAGGTCGACCTGATCAGCCCGCATTTAGACAATTATTCAACTACACCGGCCTTCAAAGTTTCTTCCAAATCCGCCAGTAAGTACATATGCAACTGTTCAGTTCTTTAGCATATTTCCCTTTTTAAATTCTTTGGTGGGCACAGTGAATTTTTCATAGAACTTTAAATAACTCATGGTTCTGCTCATAATTTGGTAGATTCGGGAGAATTTATAATAAAACCCTTGTCGGCAGAAAAATGAATTCTGCAGTGATTTCATTCTACCTGTGTTCTTACTACTATCCCTGTAGTTTATGCAAATTGGTGTTTATAATATCCTTTTCAATCAAAAGAATTATTCAATTGCAGAAATTTGGATTAGAGAAAAAACCCAGAGGCTAGAAATAGCTCGTAAAATATTTTATTTTTGTTTACAAAATACTCTCGGCATTGGATGATGATTACCGTTTTTGTTTGTAATTGTTGTTCAGTTTTTAAACATACAATGCTGTCTGAAGATAATTGCTATGTTTGAATTGGAGAAAAAAATCCTTGAATTTGTAAATAAAATTATTTAATGAGGAGAAGAGTTTCTGAATATAATTATGTTTAGTTTTTGGCATCAATATATAGGTTCACACTGTGATCAATCGTCCATGTTTTCTGTTCTTTATCTTAATGATAGATTATGAAATGTAATCTGAAATATTAATAAAAGGTTAACACACAATTATATATAGAAAACTCTTCTCCTCATTTATAATGAATTGTTAAAAAAAATGTCTATCAAAATTATTTACTATTTTTTTAAAATCAGTTTTTTTTTTGTAACTATAGAACTTGGGAATTGCTTTGAGATTATAATAAAATTTTATTCTCGATCATAATATGGTCAATTCAAGAATAAATTATAAAACTTAAATTTCATCTTTTTGACAGTTTTTTAATTATTGGCTCGAGACCGTTTAAAAAATTCAATATTTTATTTACGGAAAAAGTTGGAATCAACTGCCCGTTATTTTCCATGGGCCAGCTAGGATTTAAGCCCAAATCCATTGCTTTCCCATTGAACTAGTTTTAAAAGTTGTTTAGCACTAAAAAGTGATTTTCATTTTTGTTATTGCCTAGTTTTAGATATGTAATTTTTTTGGATAGAGAGTAAAGGTGGGTTTTCCAAAGGGCCAAAACCCTTTTATAAATACCGACAAAAATTCAACAATAAAGTCTATGAAACACTGCAAAAATTACAAAAAAGAACAAATAAAAATTACTAACACCTAAAAATCGCAGCAAAGACTGTAAACTAAAAGCTAAAACAGCCTTATAAGACATCACTGAGACAAATGACACAGAGAGCTGAACTAACAGCCCCCGAAAAAATCTAAATGAAATCTTCAAATGCAGAGCTAGACAGGCAGCTTGACGCTCTAAAACTCCAGAGTACCCAGGCTGCCCTGAGCAGCATCATTCATAGGATGAGGTCCCATGGGGGGCTTCGGGATCTATTTTGAAGGAGCAAGGGGTCCCATGAAGCAAAAAAGAAAATGTTACAGGATTAATTAGAATCTTTACCTCAATAATAGCAGCCCCTATTTTTTAGATCAAAAACTTAAGCAGGTGCAAAAGGGGTGGGGCTAGAAATTGCCTCACCAGCTTAGGCTTTTTTCTGCCACTTGTGAATCATATGAAGTTTTAAAATTCTCACCAATTAATTAATTTATTATTTTATTTTTATTTAAGCTGCTGAATTGAATATTCATAATAATAAACTTCATGAGACCACCAACTTCCATAAATATAGGAGCTTAAACTTTTAAACTTGAACTATGATATACAAAATTCATGAGACCACCCACTTTAAAATAATTCTTAAAAATTTCAGCAGCACCCACTGAATTTTTTTAAGAAGCCCCTCTCCATGGGACCACACTTTAGCCTGATTACCTTCCTTTTCAATCTTGCTTTAAACATGCAAATATTGCTATTTGAAGACAAGTGTAATTTTCAAATGGAGAAATAACTCTTATGATTTTTAAATAAGTTTAATTATCTCTTTTTGGCAAAATCTTGTCTTGATTAATTGATAGAATTACATATCCTACGATTTCATCAATATTTCTGCATCAGAATAAATTCATGTGTCAATTTAACATATTTTTAATAATGAGAACATAATTTCTTGTTAAAAATAAACAAGATGTCACCCAGAAATCTGTTTCTCACATATATGGACTGTAGAAGTATCAAAATTCTCATGTTTATAATATTTGTAAGTATGACAGCTTCTTGTTATGCTTTGTCAGCATTTGCACTTGGTCCATCAGAGACTGTGATTGGGCACCATTTGCCTCCTTCAAGCCCAAACAGAGCAAAACTTGTCGCCATTGCAACTATTCTTCAGGAGGATGTTAGCGCAATTGGTATGTGATCTTATTTGTTTTTGCATTTCTAGTTTCAGACACACTCTGTTGTAGCAGGAGGTCATTCATGTTTGTGACATATAATGAAATGCTTATAGACTGAACACCTTATTTAATTTTTGAAATATAGTAGATTTTCATAGGTATTATCAATCAAATCAGGCAAACGCTCTCACATGCTATGCAGAGGTGAGACTATTTGGATTTTACCTTTAGATGGGCTGTGGCTATTCCTCTTGCAATTATGTGTAATAATCCAGGTAAAATGGGTTACCTGGCCTCCTCTGGATAATTTCTCAGCAGGCCTGCCTTGAATTTGGGATTCTTAATAAGCACTGGTTACCGTTTGAGCCCTGAGTCTCACTGCTACAAATCAAACATCTTACGATAGATTCAGTCTATTTAAGTTAGCAATGAAATGAATATTAGTAAATAGTTAGTAGATAGTAATTGCACTTTATTGAATATTTTGGACTTTACTTTCTAAAACTCAAATTTAGATATAGCTAACTTCACAGATCCTTTTAATTTAGAAACTTCAATAGACAGAGACTAGGAGAAAGTGGCACAAATTTAACAGTAATTTTGCTAATCTGCAATTTTTCCTACAATGCAATGTCTAAAACTTCTTCCTCTAAACTCTTGAAATGCATTATCGTATTGTTTCTTTTCTACCTATTCAGTTGAAGATTTTGGAAAATCAGAAAAAACAGATGGCGATAACGTGCACATTTCTGTGTTTGGGCTTCAGCTACTTTAAAAGGATCTAATATTTCACGGCCTCGAGATCTGGATGGTAAAACATATGCATCATATGCAGCACGCTTTGAAGGACGCATTGTGCAGCATTTAATTCAAGCCGATGGAGGGAAAGGCCTGATTACAGAGATCACTCCTGATAAATTGGGAATATGGAATGTTCTAGTAACTGGAAAGGCTGACGCAACATGGATATTTTCATCCTGGGAAGGGGTTGAAGCTAAACGCAAACATGTTGAACTTAATGAATTCAGACTAACAGATTATGGGTAGATATCTCTCCATTTCTTTTGTATGAAAGAACAGAAGTGAACCGCAATTCTATTATTAAGTTAGATTAGCTTTTTACTACTAATTCTTTTACTGTCTCCCAAAGGGGGAACCGTATAAAGTTTAATCTAAATTATGAGATATATTCTGTTCTAGTGTCTTCTAATTTGAAAATTTTAGTGGAGTTTGCTTTAACTTCTGTATTGGAATGCAAATGGTGTCTATTTGGTGCAGGATTCCTTATGGCTTTTCCCCAGTTGTGTTTGCCCACCCTGATACCCTCAAGTAAGTTAAATCTCCATAAAAAAATACTTGAATACTCATTTTTATTTTTGAAAGTATAATTGGTCAAGCCTGGTTTAACTTTCAGAGCTTATCCAGACATGGTTAGGCATTTTTTGAAGGCAACTGCCAAAGGTTACACTTATTTCGCAACCAATATTGATGAGGCATCCCTTATCTTATGCGTAAGCTTTAGTTTTCCTCTCCTCACTGCTTTATTTTTTCGTTGAAAGTCACAAATCCTTTAAGTGTTTCATTCAATACATACACACACATATAAACACAATGCACATATATACATACATCTATGTTGCTGGATCCATGGGTTTTGTTTCCAAATTCGGGTCTGGTTTGAATTGGATCTGTGCTCTAGTTCTCCTGTGGATTCTGGTAGGGTTTGTGTTAGGGTTAGAAAGGTAGATATCTAACAATTAAATGCAGATTTAATTAATAAACAGAGAAACTAAAACACACACAGAATAAATCATAACACAAAGAATTTAACGTGGTTCACCCAATCCGGGCTACATCCACCAAACCGCAGCCATCCAATACTTTTATTATCCAATGTAAAACCTATTACAATCTTGAGAATAATCGAGTTTTTCATTATATTGTAATACCCATCCGAACCTTTTTTTAACAAGCTTTAGAAGCTTCCGGATTTTGGGTTCTACAAAATCGGATTTTTCCTTTTTCGTTGATTTTTCCCTTTTTTGGTGATGATGCAAAAAAGTAGGAAGAAAATTTTTCTCGCCCGAACCCCCGCCCGGCCCCAGACCCCGGCAAGGATACGTTCCGGGGTGTACAATATACCATGCGTATAGCATGATCGATCACCGCGCTGGCAAATCGCCGGTGTCGGGCTCCACACCAACACAATCTCCCACTTGGAGACTGATCCTGGACGACACTACTGCAATTACAACTCCCATTGGAAATAAGTACCTTGGACCTTGCTGCTCTGTTATACTTGAATTCAACCTTGAAGGCCAACCGAAGCTGAAGAGGAGTTCAGCTTCTCCCTTGT
>VDFB02174398.1:0-24100 GCA_007258455.2 Sequoia sempervirens
CACCTTTTTTCTGCAATTATAGAGCTCGAATTGAGCTTATATTCTCAAAAAATGAAAAGAAAATGCAGAAATTTCCTTCATAAGAAGCTCACTTAAGCTTTTTTAGGTTGATTTTGCGAGAAAATGAGTTAGAGAAGCCACTATAGTGCCATAACCACCATTAAAAGTACAGGAAGATCCCCCTAGAAACCCTATGTTGGTAGAAAGAGGAGTCCTCTAGAAGCTCGAAAAGTTTCAAATGAAATTCCTTTGCAACTATTGCATTGTTTTTGTTGCTAGGGTTTTTACCCTAAAAAATACCAATAGACATAAGGTATTTTTTACCTTTGTTTTAGAAAATGTTTGCAATGTGAATAATCCCCATGGTGAGTTGATTTCTAATGAACTTTTTATTTCCCTTTTGTATTCTTGCTAAGTTTTTAGAGACGTCCCCTTTTACCTTATGCATTTTGTTTTTGTTTCAAAGCACAAATGTGTTAATGTAATATTTTGCATCATACCAAAATGTAAAACATTTTGATTAAGTGATATGATTATAAATCACTTAGTCAAAGTGTTATTTTTAATGCAAAATAGAAAAACATGTGTTGATAGGACCAAGTCCTATAGGGATTATAGTTGAGTCTTATGGTTTCAAAAACACACCAAAGGAATGAGTCAAAGGAGTTGGATACATAGTTGAATAATGATGACTTGTGCCAAGCATGTGGGGATTTTGGAGGTGATTGACAAACATGTGGAAAGTATGTGAGCTATTTTTGACTAGGTTTTTGGAGGGAATTAGAGCATTTGGAGGCATTTTTTCATGCTTTTAGTGTGGGTAGGGTCATGCCTTGAATTTTTTATACTTTGGAGACATTTTGGGGGGTTTTGGGTGCTTTATTTTTGGCTTTTTTTGTTGTATATGACCAAGAAGCTTCTAGAAGGATTTGTGTGGGATGGGTTTTTAAAAAGGAATAAGTAAATTCAAACTAAGTTTTTGGAGTTAGTTCATTCTTTTTCGGCAGTATAGTAACTCATTTTTGGAGTTTTCTTTCAGCAAGAGAAATATTGTAACTCTTTTACAAACTTGTACAATAGTGGATAAGTTGGAAATCAATGAAGTAAAGGTGTTTTACCTTATCATTTTTCTATTTTATTGTGTGCATTTTGTTTGATTGATGCTACTACATGTGAAATTATCTTTTCCTTGTGGTTTTGTCTCATTGTTAGCACCTGTAGACATGAAAAATACACAGATTGATATCGCACGCTCGATCCTAATCTACTAATGTCATTTCATCCTGAATTACCCCTCTATCTAACCATTTAATCGAATAGCCTTATTTGATTAAAGTCATCATAATTCTCCTTTTAATTAAATAAATCCCTCGATTTAATTAAATCATTGTCTTTGTGTAATTAGCTAGGTCATTTCATCTTCCTATCTTTGTTTAATTAAATAAATCATTTTATTTAATCTCTAAAGTCATCTAATTTAAATTGAATAAATTAATCTTTATTTGATTTAAATCTAACACCATCCTCTTTAATTAAATAAATCAAATCTTATTTAATTAAATCTAAAATCATTATTCCTCTCATTTTGATTTATTTAAATCCCAAAATCTAAGTCAAAATGGTCAAATCAACTAACATCATTTAAATTAGTCAAATTTTGATTAATTTAATATTAATCACTCCAATCCTCTAGATTTTGCAACTTGCACAATTAAATCATTTATTTGATTTAATAAATCACCTATTTTCATTCAAAAAAGGCATCAAAAAGGGAATATTCCTCAAATTTGAAATCTCCCCCCAAAAGGACTTGTCCCTTTCAACAAAGCATTTAAAATATCTTACATGTCCTTTTCTTGAGCCATGTGCATTTTCTTCACCTTTCAACTCATCCTTCAAGCCATATTTTGAATTTGAATCTCCCCCCTCTTTGCACATTCTTCAAAATGTGCTCATTCCTCAACCATTCACATAATGACATTTGGCTTCTTCTCATTTGTTGAAGTTTAGTACCACATTCATCCCTTTTTCCTCTCCTCTAATCAATCTCATCTATAAATGAAGAGATCATCCTTCATTTGATCCATCCACAATTTGAGTAAACTTACTATACTCAAATACATCTTCAAGCATTTGCAAGATTCATCTATCCATAGCTAGGTTATGCAGGTTTTTCATCATGGAGCACATTTAAATCTTCACAAAGTGGATCACTCATCAAATATCTTCATCAAACCAACATTGCATCATTGGAGTTGGGAAAGGGCCAATTTTCACATCAAATTGGCACCAATTCCCTCAAGAGATTTAGGAGTTTGCTTGCTTTAGAATAGATTTTGATATGCTTTCAAGTTTCATTGTGTTCTTCCTTTCATTTTCTATCTCTTTTGCTATTCAAATTAATTTCTTGAGGAATCCTTATTCTTGCTTGCATTTGATCTCCTAATGTATTCATTTGTTATGTTTTGTAGGTATTTGGATTAGGGTTCACAACACCTTTTGCAGAAGAATATATAAGTTGCAAGCTATAGATTGTGTTGAAAGTAGAATTTTCTAGCTGTGAAAGTATCTTTCCTTCTAGGAGTTAAGCTCTAAAACCTTCTTATGAAATGTTTATGCAAGAAGCATATGGAAATAAGTTGTGTGTGTGAAGCTTTATCATTGTTTGAACTATGTATGTGAGTTATTTTACAGGTTTTAGTTAGTGATTTGGTACATCACCTTTAGAATATTTTCAGTTTCTTTTTCAGTTTAAGTTATCCTTTTACCCTTTTCCTCATAAAATCATTAGTTTAGCACTAGTTTAGGTGACACCATTTAGAAGCCAGCCTTATCTGGAGGTCCACTCCAATTTTAGGCAACCCATAGCCTAGGAGTATTCCCATGTTACTCCAAATTGCTAGGTTTTACAATTTAGCAAGGTTGCAAATTTGATAGCTAATGTGAACATTAGATTAAGTAGAGAACAATGGTAGAAGATTTTTTAACTAAATTGTAAAGTGAAACTAGAACCAAAAAAGCATAGCTTCAAGTGGTTGTTGTTATTACAAAAACTCCCTTATAAAATAGCTCATAATGACATTGATATATGTAGTATGTGCAAAGTCCCTAAGATTGTGAAATACATTTTTTTGAATGTATCTTTCCTAAAGAATTGTGGAAACTCTTTTGCAGTAAAATGATTATATGGACTAAAAATAACAGACCATGCCCCAAAAAAATTTTGTTCAATGTTGGTAACAAAATGAACAAAAATTGTATCATTCTTTTGTTGTACATTTATACTAAAATGTTATGGTCAATCTAGAAGGCTCATAATAATGAAAATTTTGAGGGAGAAAGGAGAGTGCTTACTAAGTCTTCTAGAAGACTCATGCTTCATAATATTGTTATGTAGGTCTTTATCACAATTGCCTTGTCGAAGGAGAAAGTTTGGAACTTCTTGGAAATTAGGAAAATTGAAAGTGACACCATGTATGTAAAATATGGACACTTGTGGGAAGAAGGTCATCCAGCCATGGACACCTTTCTAAAGGAATTGGATGCATTCTAGAAGGATCTCACTAAGAGGGACACAAGAAGAGTAGTGGTAAGTGAAGAAGAACAGGAAGTGGAAAGGGCTCTTGTTACTTGAAAAATGTTATACCAAAGAGAGTTTCTAGAGACTAATGATCAACCAATCAGGCCTTTGCAAGTGGTAATATTGCACAGGTACTATCAACTAATCAAAAGGATTTTTCGATGCAAAGAAATGGTAAGACTATACATGAACTCTCCTATACTTGAGGTAAATTTTGTATTGATGATAAGGATTCTTTGTAAAACTATCCTCTGGTTTGAGAACTAGATAGTTTTGTAAATGGGAATTCAATAGTCTTTGTAAAAATGTGATGTATAGGGGGTGTTTTGGAAAATGTAGGTGATGTAATTAGAAATGTTGTAGGTGTAAACTAAGACATTGATCCTTATGTAACAAATTTTTTGAACTCTGATTTATCCACTATATCTAATATAAAAAATGAAAAACTTATCTTTCAATAAGGATTTACAAAAGGTAAGAGGATATTGCACATAAAGAAAGATGGATATGGGAATGTTAGTTTGATTTCATTGTATGTTGAAAAAGGAGAACACGAAAAAGAGAAGAGGGCAATGCCAGGGGAGGATTGACTGGTTGGGAAAGATCCCAATTTGAATAAGTTATAGAAATAGATAAAATAGAGGAGTGTAACAAAGCTAAAAAGAAAGGAAGTTGATTCATTTAAGAATCATCTATCATTGTAATCAAATTTTACATAGATCAATGCACATTTAAACCCTGATTTCTTGATTTGCGAATTGCTCCTTTATAACCAAGGAAATGAGATGAGGTTTAGTTTAGTGGCCCAGTCTCCTTTCACTATTGCTTTGTAAGCTTTGATTCATGTCACTTTCAATGAGGAATGGGTTTTGTAAATGTTCCTATCGCCCTTGGAAATGGATCGACCTAACTAATTGAGTCAACATTATGTAGGATACTATATTAGTTTTGGTGACTATTATAGTTTCCTGTCACTTGTAGTATTTTAGTTTATCTTTAACTAAGCAGGTTACCATTATATTTGTATTAGAGCTGCAAGAGATTTGGAGATTGGGAAGTGGGAAAAATTCCACTAAGAAGAATGAGAAGAGAAGTTGCTCAGGGTGGTGGTCGAAGAGGCCATGATGAAGGAGTTCTAAAGTTTTTAAAGAATTTGTTAGCAAGGATGGATGCCATGGAACAGGCACAACAAAGGGGAAAATTCATTGATGATTTTAGTGAAGTTGAGGAAGAAGAGCAATCACAAACTGATGATGAAGTTTGAGAAGAACCAAAAGGAGTGGAAGAAAGATTGATAAAATTTGTTATGAGCGTGGGAGCCAAACTAAGAATAGAGGTCCCTACTTGTTTTGGAAGCCTAAATTGGGAGGAACTCATTGATTGGATCAATGATCTTGACAAATATTTTGAGTATGAATGAATTGCAAAAGAAAGGAAAGTTAAGTTTGCTTATACAAAGCTCAAAGGCCATGCTTCTACATGGTGGGATTATGTACAATCTAAAAGATGAAGAAGAAAAAGGAAAATATAACTTCTTGGGATAGAATGGTTTTCAAGTTAAAGTCCAAGTTCCTTTTGAGAGACTATCAAACCAATATTTTCAAAATATTGCAAAATCTCAAGCAAAAGGATATGTTAGTAAAAGAATATACGAAAGAGTTCTACAAGTTGGTGATTTAGTTAGGCCATAGTGAAGAGTATATGGAAAAGGTAGAAAGATACCTTAATGGTTTGAAAACAATTTGCAAGATGAGTTGAGTCTAGTGTCCCCTAGAACTCTTGAGGATGCATATTAGTTTTCCATTAAGGCAGAAGAGAAGTTGGTGAGGAAGCAAAATCAACAAGGAAGAAATAGAGGAAGAGGACAATAGGGTGGTAGGGGAAAACAATCCTATCAAGATGAAGGGGCTATAGTTCTAGTGGCCCAATTAATCAAGAAAGAGGAGGTTGTTAAATCAAAGGAGGAAAATCATTTGGTAGAGGTGGTTATCAAGGAAGTGAAAGAGGCTTTGTTGGTAAATGTTTCAAATGCAATCAATATGCTAGTCATAAGAGTTGGGAGTGTCTGTAATTCTCAAGAGAAGTTCACACAAGGCCAAAAAGGAGCAATCAGATTATATAAGCAAATCAAGAAAGTGTGGGATCACCTACTCATCACAATGAGGAACCTGAGACTAGAGAGTCCTTGTTGTTCAAGAGAGTGTTGTTGAGTCCACCAAAGGAGATTCAAGAACCAATACAACAAAGATCTTTATTCAAGACAAAGTTCAAGGCTAGAGGTAAGTGTTGCAAGTTGATTATTGATAGTGGTAGTACTAATAATCTAGTGGTTGTTGAAATGGTGGATAAACTAGTTCTTAAGAGAACTAAACATCCTACACCTTATAGAGTGACTTGGCTACAAGAGGGGCAATAGTTGTTGGTAGATGAACAGGCCTTAGTAGAATTTAAAATTGGTAGTTATAAGGATAGTGTGATGTGTGATATCATGCCCATGGATGTGTGTCATGCACAATGCTTGGTAGACCTTGGCAGTTTGATAAAAAATTCATACATGATAGGAGAAGTAACACATACTTTTGAAAAGGATGGAATCAAGCATACATTGTTTCCTATGTGGGAGAAAGAAGAGGATAGCAGTAGTAGTAGCAACAACTAGATAATGTTGGTGAGTGGAAAAGAGTTATTACATATCATGAAGGATGAAGAAATGGGATTTGCATTGGTGCTCAAACCCAAGGATTTGCTTACCTCTATAGAGTTGGATGATCTGCCTAAGGAGATACAAGATATCTTGGAGGAACATAAGGATATTGTAGCAGTTGATTTTCCTAATGAGTTGCCTCCTATGAGAAGTATTAGCCATCATATGGATTTGATTCCAAAGGCTAGCCTTCCAAAAAAGGCTACATATAGATTGACTCTCAAAGAAAATGATGAGATTAGAATGCAAGTTGAAGAATTACTCAAGAAAGGGTTTATAATAGAGAGTCTTGTTCCTTGTGTTGTTCCTACAGTCTTAGTGCCAAAGAAAGGAGATGAATGGAGAATGTGCATGGACTCAAGTGCCATTAATAAGATAACTATCAAATATAGGTTTCCAATTCCTAGAGTAGATGATTTGATGGATTGTTTGAGTAGTGCTAAGTATTTTTTGAAGATAGATATGAAAAGTGGTTATCATCATGTTAGGATCATACTTGGAGATAAGTGGAAGACAACATTTAAAACTAATGATGGACTCTATGAATGGATGGTTATGCCCTTTGGGCTCACAAATACACCTAGTACTTTTATGAGGCTTATGAATGATGTCTTGAAACCATTTCTAGGAAATTTTTTTATTGTTTATCTTGATGACATATCGGTTTTTAGTAGGTCTAAAGAAGAGCATCTAAATTTTTTTAAGATGGTTATAAAAAGGTTACATGAAGAGAAGTTGCAAATTAATCTTAAGAAGTGTGTGTTGATGCAAACTAAATTGACTTATTTGGCTTTTGTAGTATCCAATGAAGGGTTGAAGATGGACAAGGAAAAGGTTCAAGCCATTATTGATTGGACAATACCAAGGAGTGCATCAGAGGTAAGAAGCTTTCATGGACTTGCTAGTTTCTATAGGAAGTTTATTAAATATTTCAATCATGTAGTTGCTCCTATACTTGAAGAATCAAGGAGTATAAAAGGTAGTTTTAATGGACTCAAGAGGCTAAAAAGATTTTCAAATTTCTTAAACATAGAGCAACTAAGCAACCTATACTTGCACTACCTAATTTCAATAAAGTATTTCAAGTTGAGTGCAATTCTAGTGGCTTGGCAATAAGGGGCTTTTCTTCGTCAAGAAAGAAAACCAGTGGATTATTTTAGAAAACAATTAAATGATGCTTGGAAGAAATATTCAGTCTTTGATCTTGAATTTCATGCATTGGTTCAATCTTTCAAGAAGTGGAGGCATTACTTGCTTCCTAAGGAGTTTCTTGTTTACACTAATAACCATGCATTACAATTTATTAAAAATCAACACAAACTAAATCATAGGCATGCAAAGTGGGTAGATTATCTTCAAAGTTTTAATTTTATGTTGAAGCATAAGAGTGGGCAAGAAAATAAGGTTGTTGTTGCATTAAATAGAAGAATTTTATTGTTACATAAAATTCAAGCTACCAGTGTTGGTTTTGATAGTTTCAAGGAGTTGTATGTCAGTGATCTACATTTCAAAGATGCATATGAAGCTTGCATCATTCCAATCAATAGAGATAGGGGCCCTTGGATTGACTTTATGCTATAGGAAGGTTTGTTGTTCAAAGGAAATCAATTGTGTATAGCTAGAGGATCAATGAGGGAGAATCTCTTGAAAGAGAAGCATTGTGGTAGCTAGGAGGTCATTTTGAACAAGATAAAAATTATCTACAACTAAATACGCACTGTTATTGGCCAAGAATGTGAGCTAATGTCGGGTAGTATGTGGAGAGATGCAAAGTATGTCAGCATGCAAAGTGAAGAAGTCAAAATGTGGGTTTGTATCAACCATTACCAATTCTATATTGACCATGGGATTCTATAAGTATGGATTTTGTTATGGGTTTTCCTAGGACTCAAAGAGGCAATGATTCTATATTTGTAGTTGTGGATAGGTTCTCTAAATTGGTTCATTTTATTTCATGCAAGAAGAATAGTGATGCAACCAATATTGTTAAATTTTTTTCAAATAAGTGGTTAGATTACATGGTATTCCAAGGAGTATAGTGTCAGATAGAGATATGAATTTTGTAGCCCCTAGAATATTTGGAGAACCCTTTGGAAGAAGTTGGGAACACATCTTAGTTTTAGTTCAGTCTATCACCCCCAAATGGATGGCCAAATTGAGGTAGTGAATAGAATTATTGGTGATATGATGAGGTGACTTGTTGGGAACACACCTGGTAATTGGGATATGGCTTTAACACAGGCTGAGTTTGCTTATAATGATTCTCCAAATAGGAGTACAAGTTTCAGTCCATTTTATATTATTTATGGCATGCATCCTAGGGGTGTCTTGGAACTTAAAAATCTTGGTGATATGGACAAAAGAAGTGTAGATGGTGAAGACTTTTCCCAATTCATTCATGACCTTCATGAGGAGGTTAAGATGAACATTAAAGGAAGTAATCAACAATACAAATAGTATGTTGATAAAAAGTGGAGAGAAGTTCATTTTTAGGTGGGTGATCTTGTTTTGGCTCATCTTAGGAGAGATATTTCCTAAAGGTGAATATAATAAACTGAAAATGAAGAAGATCGGTCCTTGCAAGATTCTTCACAAGTTTTCAGTGAATGCCTATGAGATTGGTCTTCCTCAAGACATGGGTATTTCATCTATCTTCAATGTTGCAGATTTGTATCCATACAAAGTTGTTGCATATGAAGAAACAACAGAGTTGGAGTTGAAAGTAGATGAAGACCAACATGTCACAAAATTAGTTCAGTTGGAAATTGAATACATTCTAGATAAATAGTTGTTGAAGAACACTCACAAGGAGTATTTCAGGTACTTGATTAAATGGCACAATAATCCTTTGGAGGATGCTTCTTGGTTGATTGCATCTAATATTTCCAACTATGGTCATTTCATTGATGACCTCATTACCACGAGTTCACGATCTTTTTATCTCTTGGAGAGCCTGATGTAGGGGCAACATTCCCCATCAATTTTAGTTTTTCTTGTTGTTCCAGGAATCATTCCCCATCAATTTTGGTTTTGTTTGTTGTTTACAGATTAGTATTCCTTGAATCTTTGTGGCATATGGCCCATTGTTGTTGAACAATGAATAGTGATGGTTATGGAAGTTAGAACACAAGTTTCATCCTTGTCGCCACATGGACAATTTTGTTGTTTTTCCAGGTAGGAGGTCGACGGTTGGAGGAGAAGCCCAATTTGTTTTGGAAAGGTTGAGTTTTTAGTTATCAAGAGGGGGTAGGAGAAAAGAAGGAGAAAAAAGAAGAGGAGTGAGATTCAGATTGAAAAAGGAGAATGGGAAAACAAGAAGAGGGCAATGCTAGGGGAGGATCAACTGGTTGGGAAAGATCCCAATTTGAATAATTTGTGGAAGCATATCGAATAGAGGGGTGTAATTGAGCTAGAAATAAATGAAGTTGATTCCTTTAAGAATCGACTATCATTGTAATCATATTTTGAATAGATCAATACACATTTACACCTTGATTTCCATATTTGCAAATTCCTCCTTTATAACAAAGGAAATGAGATGAGGTTTAGTATGGTGGCCCTTTTTTTTCCTTTCACTATTGCTTTGTAAGCTTTGATTCTTGTTGCTTTGAATGGGGAATGGGTTTTGTAATTGTTCTTGTCACCCTTGGCAATTGATAGGCCTAATTGATTGAGCCAACATTTTGTAGGATACTATATTGGTTTTGCTGCTTATTGCAGTTTCCTATCGCTTGTAGTGTTTCAATTTTTCATTCCCCAAATAATCCACTCTCATAAATTGGCCTTTAACCCTCCTTAGTTTTTTGATGAACCTTGTATTACCTTCTTAACAAAAAATCCCTAGCCCTAAAGGTAAGAAGTTATAAGATTGTGGAGCAAAAATTTTGCTAACCAAAAAATAGGTTATTCATATTCAATTGGCTAGATGATTTCGATGATAGAAAATCCACCAATAGATATTCATTTAATATAAGAAAAAATTGTATCTTACAGTAGCTAGAAGCAACTAACTATTTGTTTATCCTCTATTGAAGTTGATCATAAATAATTGTGCAATGCTACTTTTGAAGCTATTTGGCTAAGATGTTTTCTTGAAGATATGTGACACAATAAAAATGACCAACAAATATCAAGTATAAAAATCACTATTCAATAAAATTAGGAAACAATCCAATGTATCATGCTAAATTAAAATATATTGAAACTTGGCATCATTTTATAAGAGGTAAAAATCAATTATGAGATAGGGTTGAAATATTGTAACACAAATGACAACATGAATAATATATTCACTAAGCCTTTGGGAAAGATAAATTTTGTACATTGTAGGGATATGACCGGAGTCCAAGAAAATTTATTTATTCATTAAGGAGTGTGTAAATAATAGATAAATAATTTCTCCACATGTTATAGACGTCTCAACAAGAGTTGCAAATGTGTGACAGTTGAAAATGTGTGACTAAGTGTCGTAAATGTGTTAATAAGTCTTCAAAAAGTGGTAAGAGTTATGGAGTACCCCCAACCCCCAATCCTCAAAACTCCAAAACTCCTACATTTTACACTATTCACTTCCACCTACCTCCCTACATGACCTAAGTTGACACAAATGACCCAATAAGGCCCTAAAACTACCTAATTATATTTCTCTCATCCCTAAAACATTATATAATCTTAATGGTGAATATTCACATGTACTTCCTATTGGAGCAACCAAGATCTTCTTGTAAA
Organism: Sequoia sempervirens; assembly: GCA_007258455.2. NCBI lineage: Eukaryota > Viridiplantae > Streptophyta > Pinopsida > Cupressales > Cupressaceae > Sequoia > Sequoia sempervirens. Next base: position 11,013 of record VDFB02174398.1, read on the forward strand.
ATCAAAATAATCCACAGATGAGAAAATTTCATAAGCATGTGATGTGTAAAATATACAAATGAGCCTTTCTTATAAAGGCAAGGATGAAGAGGTGAGAAGCTAGGAGCCAAATTTTGGCTACCCCTCCAACTATGAAACAAGTGTAGGACTCTATGGACAAGTGTTGAGACACTTGGTGAGTCTAAATGAGGTGAGACAAAAGTCTATATAACCTTTAAGTGAGCTTAAGTGTAATGTGATTAGGACTCTACTAAATAGGCTAAAAGATAACTAGTTTGATAATACCTAATTTCAACTAACACTTCCAACAATAGGATAAAAAGATCCCCACAATATAATTAATGTGGTAGTTAGGGTTTGAAGCTCCCAATGGTCTCATGCTAGCTCCTAGACATCAATCACATAAATTCCAAAAGAAGATGTTGAAACCAAAGACACCATAAATGAAAAGATGATTTACATATTTGGAGGACGTTCATAACTCCCACAATACTTTGGACACATTTATAGATAATTTTTCACAAGATTTTACGTGCAAATCATGGGGGAAGGATGGTTGCAATAAAAAAAAGAGGTTTCCTCATATGATTTTTTAACTTCCTCTCATCTTGAGGTTCTCACATGCAAATTGGGCACCTAAAATTAAAGATTTATAAATACCAATTGGTTCTACATGAAAATGGTTGGTTATTGAGTCAATTTTCTGCTCTAAGAAGGTTTATTGCTAGTTCTAGGGCACCAAACATTACCAGCCTAAGCTACAACACAATTCATAAAATGTAGAAATGGTTTGTAAAGCACATATGCATGTAATGATAGGTTTCCATGGCAATTTATAGTGATTCAGGAAAATGTATAGTTGCAACTATGTATTTTCTCTCACCACATTTGCTGGTGTAATTGTAATAAAGGTTAGATGAAGAGTGATAGCTTTTAATGCATCACAATGCTACTATAATGGTATTTCATTTATTTCATATTGGTTATTGTAGTTCTGAGCTACATTAAATTTGTAAGAGAAAAGGATCAATCATGAGACAAATTTGAAATATGGTAACAAAAATGACAACACGACTAATATATTTAGTAAGCCTTTAGGCAAGATAAATTTTGTACAATGTAGAGATATACTAGGAGTCAAAGAAGTTTAAATTTTCATTAAGGAGCATGTAAATAATAAATTTAAATATTTTCTCCATATGTTATAAATGTCTCAACTAGAGTTGTAGATGTGTCAATAAGTCTACAATGTGTTGTGAATCAACTCTAGTTATTTGTCATGTTAGTTAGTATGGATGTCAAGAGTTGTTGAGCTTCATTAAAGTGTAATCTTTATTTGTTGAAGACAAGATGTGCAATAGTTTCATCTTCTATAACATATAGATACAAAGTCATGGTGTAACCAACTTCCATTCACCCAACCATTAACTAGGTGCAGTTAAAAAATACGAGACATAAAAGGTATGGTGTAACCACCTTCTATCCACCCAAGTAATCACACCTTAATTGGGTGTGGTTAACAAATACGAGACATAAAATAAAGAGAAATAAACAAAAATGAATAAAGTGAGCATACATCTAGTTTCTGAAAGGATAATGAACACTATTTTTTAGTTTTTTATATTGATATTTGATTACAAATAAAGAATGAGATTACATCATTGAAAACATATAAGTTCTCATCCTTCTGCCCCACAGGGTACAAAATAGAGGAAAAAATGCAAATTAACTATAGATATTTATATTACAGCTACCATAAAAAATAGATTCAAAGTCAACATGATACTATTCATTATTATTTATCTTGATCTTCTCATTACCAATGTTATAATTCTTCTTGAGATTACAAGAGTCAATCCCTAGGAAGGCTCCAATAGGTGGGGAAATCCTCTTCCAATCACCTTTATCAAAGTTGGTAGCTGTTATTTCCAGTTCTTTTTACTTCTTGTCATTGTTCAATTCATATTGGTGTAGTTTGGAGTATTTGTTTTGGAAATCTGTGTACTCTCCTTTGATGTTGTCATCAATATTTCTCAGGTCTTGAGGCCAGTAGGACCCGCTTCTTGAATATCTTCCTTATGAATACTTGGTGATCCTTCATCAAAGATTTTTACAAACCTTTTGGTAGGAATTTTTAGAGTGAAGGTGACATGTTCAGGAACAAGAAGAAATATGAGTCTATTACAAGACTTGGTAAGGATCCTCCTCTTACCTTGGTACATGTCTTTGTTCCTTTTTCTCCAAATGAATCATAAAACTTTAGTAGATAAAATATTCTAGAATCTATTTGACTTAACACTAAGACCTTTAAAAAAGCTAGTTATAATTTCAAACCAAGAAAAATTTCTCCTACAGTCCCAACCTAGAATATTCCCCATAAAGATTAACCATACCTTTATAGAAAATTTACAATTGAAAAAGATATGCTTAATATTTTCAAGACTATTATAGACACTATAAACAGACTAATTATGACTCCTCACTATTTTTCCTCTGAGCAGTGGCCATTTAAAGCAACATTTTTTTGGTTCAATTATGTTTGACCAACACTTTTTGAGAATCTCAGACCATTAAAAATTCCTCAAACTCAAACCCCAAGCTCAATTCACATGACCTAAGACATCCTGAGGCTCATATAATATTTTTTACAGATTGAGGGGTTTGATCTTAAGGAGGGGAGTATTATCCATCCACTTGAAATTATTGAAGCCATCAAGCTTTGAAACTATTCTCACAGAGTCCCCGAGATTGTTCCAACATCTTGCAAGCATAGAGTATGTCCTTAGATTATAGTCATTAAGGTTGATTTCTTTTTAAAGAGATCCCATGGCATAATCTCATAGTTTATCAAAATATCATCCATGGAAGCAATAACTTGTATGTTCTAGATTTTTGATGAGAATCCCTAAAGTAGTGCTAGACATTTACGCTTATGATTCAAGCTCCATCATACAAATCTATAGTTGTGATAAGTATTGTTATCAACATAAAAAGCATTTTTATTCTTAATTATGTCTCCAGCATACTCCTAAGCTTTCCAAATGCTAGTGAAAACTTTTGACCTAGAAGGTTTTACCTTGAAGTTACCAAACATTATATCATAAGGGTGCAATTTTTTCCATTGTTTAGAATTTTTTGGTGCAAACTTCAAGATGTTCCTTCTTCTTAAGACTTTCTAGGGCTCATTCCCATCTAGGGGTTTTAAAATCCATTTTGAGGCAAGAGCCACCCCCTACCATTTCAAGTCATTAAAACCTAAACCACTTTCTCTTTTTATAGACAACACCACTCGCATCTAATAGCATGATTTTTACCTTTTCCCTTTCCCTCCGACCAAAGAAACTTGTTGATTGATTTTTGAAGATTAACTTGGTAGCTTGCAAAGAACCACAAAGAAGCATAGTAAATAGAATAGGAAGCCAAAAAAAAATTACAAACCTGAACCCTCCAGCCAAGGAGAGATAATTATTGTTCCATACCTTAAGCTATTTTTCTATTTTTTCAAACATCCTATTCCACATATCTTTTAGGGAGGACTTTATACGAATGGGACACCCAAATATCTAACAATTTTATTTGGTCCCTCCCATCTCCACTTGAACTTGGACACCCAATTAGGAGGTGTGTCTACCCAACCAATTAAGGTAAAATTTTCCTCTAAGATTTTAGCCCTTGAAGCATCACGTAAGGCCATTAATCTCCCAACTACATTCTTCATATTATCTTCCTCAAGGACTGGAAATAAGGTTGTATCAAAAATAAACTAAATGTTCAAGAGCATAACATTGCCTAGTAAACAGATTCATTGCAAAGGAGAGCCTAATAAGTTGGTTCTCAACATGTAATGGAGAGCCTTTGAGGCAATCACAAATAGGGTTGGAGCCAAAGGACAACCTTGTCTAATGGATCTTTTTAGGGGAAAAAAATTATAAACAACACCGTTTACAACCACCTAAGCATTCACATCTTCAAACAATTTTTTTACCATATTACAAAATTGTTTTGGGAACCCAAAAGCTTCAAGAATTATCATAATGAAAGATCGCTCTACTCTATCCTATTAGGCTTTTTCAAAGTCAAGTAACAACATTCCAAATTTTTGACCACTCCTATTAGTCCATTCCATTGCTTTCCGGCTTGTCTTTAGGTTTTCAAGAATATATCTATTTTTGATAAAGCCAGCTTGAGTTTCATTTATAATCACCGGGAGGATATCTATTAATCTTTTGGAAAGTAGTTTGGCTAATATCTTATAGGACATGTTCAACAGAGTTATTAGCTTCCAATCCCTTATATTACTTTTGTCACCTACCTTTGGTAATAATTTTATGATTCCTCTATTTATGTTTTCCCCTAAAGTACCTTCTTGAATGGCTTCCTCATAAACATCAAGCATATCATTAGCAATCCACTCTATATTGGCCTTATAAAATTCAACAAGGAGACCATCGACCATTGGTGATATACACTTCTAAAAGGATAAAATAGTGTTATGCACTTCTTCCTTGGTTATGTATTTATCATGATTAATGGCCATAGCATATGTTATTTTCCTTGGCACAACTCTCCTACATAGTTTTTGGGCTTGAGCACAAGCATTTGATTGGTCTTCAACCTTGAACAACCTTGTATAATTTTTTTGAAAGACCTTGACAATTTCAGATGATTCATGAATCCATTTTCCATTATCATCTATTGGCCCAATGTTTTCTAGAGACATCTTTTTCCTTAGAAGATTGAAAAAATATTTAGAGCCTCTATCCCCCCATCTTTAACCCAATTTTCTTTAGCTCTGATCTTTACTCCTTATGCCCTTTTAACCTAAAAGCATCTTAGCTTGTGTTTTATATTGTGTAGCTGTAGGATTTTGTCAACATTATCAACCCCATTTTGAATTTCTCCTTCCACAACCAAAAATTCATCTTGTAATGCACTTTCCCACCTTGTATTTTCAATGACAAATTTCTTTCCTACTGTTTGAACTAGGGTTTGGATGCCTTTCATTAACCTATTCCAATATTCTTTTACAGATGAAGAAGGAAAAATCTTCTTATTTATGTGTCTAAGAGTAACAATACTAGAAAGACAATCTTCATCTTTTAAAAGTTCAGTGTTTAGTTTAAACATATAACTTTTCCTTATATTATTGTCCCTCGGGGTTCCTTTGATCATACTTTTAACCTCAATTGCGTAGTGATCTAACATGGTATTTGACTCTAATCTAACATTATTGGAGCTCTCATTTTGCTCAAAGCAAAAGAAATCATCATTTGCATCTAGAACCTATTAAGCTTGCAATAGATTCTATTATTTCCCATTTGATTATTACACCAAGTAAACCAAATTCTTTTAGTTTCATTCTTTTTTCCTTCTAGGGGTCAAAGAGCTTAAGGGATTTTTTCATTTTGAGCCAATAAAATTGTTCATTACCTTTCTAGGACCAATTTGACCTCCCTTTCTTATCTTCCTTGTTTTCAACCATGTTAAAATCACTTCCAATAATCCAGGACACTTTAAGAAGGTTAGCTGACAACCATTTCTAAACCTCAATCCTTTCCCTATAATCATTAGGGGCATAAATTGAGCAGAGGCCAAATTTACATTATTTCTTATCAAGAACAATCCAAAGGCATCTGTTATAAGGAGAGCACCCCGAACTGACAATATGCTGACTCCATTTCATTTTAAGAAGGATTGTAGCATAGACAATCTTTCTTCTCATTACAATAGACAATCCTTCTCATTACAAAAGGCTCTCAACACATACTTCCTATCCGAGTATTCCAAACCTCTCTCATTCCTATTATTTGTTAGTTTCATTAACAAACAGTTAATTATTAGTAGATAGTTAGAAAGGAGTTAGTCTCTATTTAATTATAATTCATTTCTATAAATATATATTTCGGAGAGTCTTCCACTTTTACATAAATTTGCCGTTGATCGATCGATCATCTACAGACCATCAAAAATTAATTGTTCTTATTAAAGCCTTTTAACAACGCTGATCTGTAAGCTTCCTTAGATTTTTTTTCATAGAAAAGAAACGTATATGAAGGAGCTGTTAAAAAATGAAGCATAACTGAAAATGATAATCTGCTTCCTTTCAATAACTGAGAGCCATCTTTACATTGACAATCCGCCTCCTTCAAATAACTAAGAGCTACCATTGCATTGACAAAGGCGTCGCAGCTTCAGAACCAAGATGGTAGTTTTGCTAGTATCAAACTAAATAGGGGAAATGCCATTGATATGATCGACAGAGAAGCCCATATCAAGGGATGTCAATCAGCTTGGACGGCTCTGAGGCTGGCTCAATTCAGACTCGCGATTCATTTTCTTGTCTGCACGCTTTCTCTTCAGCCTCCTTATTATATCCTCCCTTTCATCAACAAAAGAGGCAAATGATCTTAGAACCTTTGCACTTCTTAGGCTTAAAGAATGCGACTTACCAGAAGAATCCTCATTATACGTATCACCATAACGAGTGAATTGACAAATCATTCGAAAGAAAAATACAAACAGAGCTACAAAGCACACAATCCCTGTGACTAGGAAAAGGCCCCAGAAACTTTCCAGGCCAAACCGATTTGGATGGACTGCACGTGCCTCTAGACTGCATTTATCCTTTTTCATCCATTTATCATGAATTCTCTGAAGTTCCCCACTTTCTGAAAGGGCCAGGATTGCTGTGGACATGTCAACTGCAAGTTGAGAGTCCTTTTGAAAAACCTGTTTAATATCAACACAGATCCTAGAAAATTAAATTTCATTATAAAAAAAACAAAAAAAAAAACTTAACATAGATCATAGCAAAGCTACTTACAAATCCCCATCCACTTTTAGTAAATTCACTGCCCACAATTGTATATCCACACCGTGTGGCTAGAAATGATTCAATATAAGGAAGCTCGTCCACAACTGCTGCCACACCACCTTTATTTGGCCCCAGAGACAATGCTTTAGCATAACTATCCTGAGTGTTTAAAGGCACTAATCTATACTTCGCTACATTAAACTCTTCTGATAGATAATCTGCAACAAAGGATCCTGTTTGATATCCTATTCGTAAATTGCTTGATGCCAAGCTATCAATTCCTTGAATTGTTGGTGAAAGCTGCTCCACTGTGAGGATTGATGTTAAACTTGCAGTGTAACTTGAATTAATGATTAAAACAACAAATAGCCATATGATTAGTACTGCACGTCCAAGGCTGCTCACAGTATTTTCCCCTGCACAAACCCCATAGGTCATATTTTTTTCTACGCGGAGCATTCTGGATATTTGCAAGGTGCAAGGCATCCTAAAATTACTGTGACAAAAACCTTTCCGTTACTCCAAATCGGGTGAATCTTCACTGCTTATTCTACATCTTTCGTAGTTTTCAAACAGTTTAAGATCAATTATATGAAAGCATAAACCAAACCAATATATTTCCAACATAAGTTTAAGAGGCCACAAAAATAGATTGTAGAAGACAGATTACTCACTATGGGAAAAGAACATCGTAGAGAATGCGAACCTGCCAAAACTAATATTTGTAAGGCATTTTATCTTGCATGTCTGAAAATATAGTTCTCAAATGCAACTACAACATTATCATGTCTACTGTTGCTAAACAAATAATAATATAACATTTGAATATATAGACGTTCTACTCTTGAGGTTTGTTATTGCGAAGACATATTTCTTGAATCAATGCAAGATCCACAAAATTAATAGCATATTTAAAATGATACAACCACATCAAATTGTAATCGACCTCCAACTTTACTTTTAGTTCAAAGGCAGCAATCTGAAATGAGTAATGTAAAAGTACTTTACATACACCTACAGGAAAAGAAATTACCAGAGAACGTTCATGACTTGCCGCTTTGGGTGCCCTCGAAATTCCGGGTTTGATCTATGCTCCAGAATCCACACAACAGCTCCAATGACAAGAAAAAAGGCACCAGTTGTACACCACATCTGTACTGTAAATGGACGCAGGAAAGCCCATGCATTGGAATCAATCTCTTTAACAGGTACCAGCACAATTAAGCCAGATTCTACATAAGGCTGCGTGAAATCTACAATCTTTGATCGTTTTGTCACAATTGAAACATCTCCAACGACTGCATCAATGTTCTGCAAGGGTCCATGTATGAATAGCTGAACTGAACTAGTGTGCGTATACTTACTCTCAGATTACATGACTAATTCTTCAATGTGGTGCAAGAATATTGGTGGGATCATCACCATGGAAACAAACTTTGATACCAAAATATAGAGACAAGTATAGATATCATTTAAAATTTATAGTAGATACCAACCTTTAAGGCAACCTGCTCTACGAGCTTGTCATAGCTGGGTGTAGAATTCCCTGTTCCATAAGATATAAATGTGTATGGAACGGCATAAGGAAGCAAGTTCACTGCAGCAACAAACACATCAATGCAAAATCCTTTTGGTGTGTGGCTATCATTTACTGTTGTCACAAACTCTTTGAAACCTACTTTTCTGGGCACACCAATCACAAGTTCCTTGCCATTGTTTGGAAATGCCCAGCCCCGTGGCACCACTTTGCTTTCACCAGGCCATATGATATCGTGAAGTTTTGGCTTTACATGAGATTGGTTATGGTTGATTGTAGCTGAATATTCTTGTGGTGAAACTGAGAAGCCAATGTGATCTGACCAGTAACCGATGCTGCGAAATCCTGTACCAGCTATATTAATAATCTCAAAAGTAGAGCCCATCAGAGCTCTATTTTTATCTAGTTGTACAGGACCTGCAACACCAGTGAAATTAGTTTCTAGTATTATCTTCCGCAGCTGCGCTCCTTCTTTGAAGACCTTCAAAGCTGCTAGTTCTGACTTGCTTCCACTCTTATTTGATAGTGTATTCTGTTCTACAAAAGAGAAATTTCCTCCCTGATTCAGGAAGGCGTTGATAGAATGAGCAATCATCAATATGCTGTCATAAGCATACAGTCCAAACACATTCAAAGAGGCATCCACCATGTGAGTTGTTTGTAACTTTTTCCACTCTCTTGTAAACTCATTGCGTTTTTCTGAATTTGGATTTTGCCGTCGCAGGCCAATCACCCCTTGAAGTGAGTTCATGTCATCTGTTGCAAGTACAGTTGAATCTAAAACAGAGGATAACCAATCTGTGACTATCCAAACATATCCACTGTTCAACATTCCAATGTCTTTAGCTTTAGAGAAAAGATTAAGACCAGCATCTGAATTCATATGGACTACAAAAACCCGTGCCTCTACTAAAGTCAATTTTGCTAATATATTACCCATCTCACTCTGGTTGATTCCAGGAGGCATAACTGCCTTATTAGTAATCTTAGATCCTACATTTCCCAGAGCATCCCCTAATACAGAAACTCCATTTCTTCCATAGTCATCATCTATGTACACTGCTACAACTTCTCTCCAGCCATAATAACCCACTAAAGCAGCAATTGCAGACATTTGAGAAAAATCACTGTGAGCCATCCTGATAAAATATGGGTACTCATTCGATGTAAGAGTGGGATCAGTAGCTGCAAAGGACAAAAGTGGTATTTGGAGTTCCTTTGCCAAATGTGAAACAATGTGAGCAAGCACAGATAACTGTGGACCTACTATTGCAACAACATCTTTCTTCAGCAATTCCAAAGCTGCACAAAGACAAACCATTGCAAGGAAAACATTAAAAAATATACTGTTCAAATATACAAGTTCTCCAGAATACAAATTATCTGATGATATGTCAGTGTTAAAATGGCATTAGGATAGGTGGCAGTAAAAGATTCCTTGAGAGCATCGTAATCTAATTTGGACCCCAAAACTACCACACACATCAAAGGCTTTCTGAGTTCCATTAATGAAATTGACAGGAATATTATGAAAAATACTTAAAGCAAACCGGATGGTCAAAAGCCAGCAATTGGAACTGTCTTCTAGTGAACGCATAATATTGAAAAACTGCTATGGATTCAAGCAATTCGTAGTGTATGGATTACTAATCAATCATTGTTTTGAGTATTTATTGAAAGAGCGTGGCATTGCCAAATACTCTGTTTCGTTGCCAAGGACTGGGTCTCTGACTGTCTTGAACCCGTCTCAGACGAAGTTAGATAAATTTGCCCACAACTAAGAAAATTGATTGAATTGTGTGGCTGTCTCGAACCCGTCTCGGACTAAGTTAGACAAATTTGCCCACAACTAAGAAAGTTGATTGAGTTGTTTTATTTAAGTGTAGTTTGTTCAAGCAAATTGAACCCTGATTGAGAGACTGGAATCCAATTTGCAGCTAACAGTAAAGGTAATTTTCAAAAATAATGCATCTTGGACCTTGCCCAGCAAAACAACAATGTTGGCTAGTATAGAATCATTCCATAGTGGAAGCAAACGAGCCAACCACTCAAACAACCACCAGAGCTACTATACATTTAAAGCAAATAAGTCTATGACAACCTCGACCATATTGAAATAACATAAACCATAAAGAAAGCGAATATTAAAGCATAACTCTGAAAATTGAATTAGCTAACCTGCTGCTGTGCCTACGAAAGCACTGCAATTAGAGTCCATCATACTAAGCTCCAGCTTTGTCCCACCAAGCAGACTATAATCGCTGTTCACATTCTTCACTGCCAATTCCATGGCTGTCTTAGCCACTCTTCCAATTGTAGAATCAAATGCAAAAAGAGCACCAACATTTACGACCAAAGGCCTCGCATTTCCAAACAGGCTTGCATTTTTACCAGCAATTGAGCCATTACATGGTATCCAGACAGAGAATACTAATAGGAGAACAACTCGATAACACTGGAAGTACGGTAAGTTCAACATGTCGAATTACCCGGTTTAGCGCATCATCTTGCACAGGAGCTCTTGCGCAACCATTCTTAAAAACAGAACAACAAAAAGCATATAAATGAACGGGAACTTATATACCGCTGAATTTCAATCATGAACGGAAAGCTGTGGCTTGGAAACTGGTTTTGTAGCCACGAGTTAAATCAAGACAACATTTCCTACAGCATAATGGCATCACGGACCAGTAGAGAGACATCTAGCATAACGAGAAAGAATAAGCGATTGCCTAAAACAGTAGAAATATCTTCCAGATTTGAAATCCTAATGGGAAAGGGGAGAAGGATGTTTAGCTCGGTAAAATATATAAAGATGGACTTGAAACCTATCAATCCTAATGCTCCCAGTTATCAGAAAATGGCAAATGATGCTCCGTCTTCCACTAATAACCTCAAAAACTGCAGATCTGAATCAGGTTCTCAAATACCATGTGGCTTCTAGGAGCAAATTTTATTGAAAAAGCTAAAATTTGGATCCAAAAATCCAGTACTTAATAGCTCAAAAAGCAGATGATAGAATTTTGGTTACAGATAACTGGAGAAATTTGAAAACAATGTCAGTGATTAATAGCTCAGAAAGCAGATGATAAACATTTTGCTAACAGATGACTGGAGAAATTTGAAAACATTGCCAGTGCTTAATAGCTCAGAAAGCAGATGGTAGACATTTTGATTACAGGCAACGGGAGAAATTTGAAAATAATGCCTACATCTTCAGTTTCAAAGCAAAAAATACTTCAGTCAAAAAGAACAATGCAACGAAGAATATCTTAGAACACTTTGGTCACTAAACCAGCTGTGAAAGTGGTACGACAATTAAAAACCTTACAAACCCTACTTTGACATCGCGCGTTCGAATCTCACACGGGTCAAAATCCGAGCGCACACGGCATCCCTGCTACACACATTTGAAATTGTTCTTCAATACCAATCAATCCAGCCAAACGAAGAAATTATCTCCGTCGCTGCCAAATTTAGGTATGAGTAATATAGTCAAAATCAATGGAATTCTCCAGTGACATATTGTGCATCCAGGAAATTCGTCCGCTTATTTACATGTTGAAAATGCCCTTCATTAGCATATGTTATAATTCTCCAGCCAAATTGGACTGGTGGCGGATTTTTTCGCTTGTCTGTCTCTTTTCATTATCGGACGGCCGGCCTTGCCTCCTCCCTGGGATTTGGTCTATGACCGTCGGATTAGATTCGAGAGCGACATTTCCGTCTTTTTCTGTTTGGTTTCTGCATCCAGTCTGCTGGGATTAAATGGATTGAGACAATATGACGTCCGAATTTATAAGTGGGGGCTACTGAATGGACGTAAGAGGTGAGAGATTAGTTATAGTGGGATAGAAAGTGACTCTGCTTTTTATATCATGTACTTTTTTAAAATTAAAAATATTCCTTTTTTTTTTTTTCAGTACATTTTTATTATTTTTAAAAACTTGGAAAGATTGATATAAAATTTTATTGGTAAATCTGTGGAAAGAATTGATATTTTATTATAGTTTTCACATTATCTGAAATAAACATTATTTGTTATAGTTATTTTTTTTACAAATTAATATTTATTTGTTTCAAATTTTAAAATGTGTAAAGTGTAGATGCATTTTAAAGAGTTTGACATGTATTGCATAGAGTTTTTAGGGTATGTTCATAGTTTCATACAATTGACATCTAATTTGAGTTATGACAAAAAGATAAAGTCACAATCTATCCATTACAAAATTTTGGATATCTTAATGTCAATTCTTCATGCATTAAACAACACAAGTCAATCACAAGAACTCCTAAATAGCTAGCCTCACAACCACTAAGTTCCAATACCACTAGGTACTTACAATTGTGACCCAATATGGTTAGGCCAATAACCATGAAGCTAAAATGAGAGAATTCTTATTTAAAACCAACCAATCAAAGGATCTACAATTTTTTATATGTAGAAATTGCATTGAGCTTAATTCATCATCATAGTAATGGAGCTCTAGTTCTTGTAGCATTTGCCAAATTTTAGCAATCTAGGCAAAGCCAATTTAGATGTATTAAGAGAGCTCAACCATCTTATTTAGAAAATTGATCCAATCCTAGTCTAGAAGCTTCTTTGTCAATTTTTAGTAATAATTTTACATATCAAGCCTATGAAGCACTCTCTCATGGTCATGAATAGGTTTCCTTGCATCTACCATGTATAGCCTACACAAACCTTACCATCCCTATGCTAATATTTTGAGACCC
>VDFB02174400.1:0-14233 GCA_007258455.2 Sequoia sempervirens
ACTAATAGTTTGGTTGCTTTAAAAAATAGGAAAATGCTATAGCAATTAAATGTTCCAATTGCAATTAGTCTTGCTAAATGTTCCCAACAAAATACACTTGATTATGCTAATGATGAAAAACTTCAAGTTGAACCATTGCTTGCAATTGGCCAACAAGTGATGCTGACAACAAATCTTTGGGTGGCAACTGGCTTGGTGAATGGATCTTTGGGTTTCGTTAAGGCTATTGTGTATGTCATTGGTGCTAGACCACCTCAATTCCTTGAATATGTTGTTGTTGACTTCCTGAACTACATTGGACCAGCATGGGATCAGGAGAACCCAAGATTCAACCTTATTATCCCAATCACACAAGGCAGTCAAAGACAATTGTCATTGAAAATGGCTTGGGAAATCACAATCCATAAATCTTAAGGCTTAACACTAGAGAAAGCTACAATAGATATTGGAACTAAAGAAATGCAAGTACTAAATTTCATAGCTCTCTCTCATGTTAAATGAATACAAGGCATACGCATAGATCCATCTTTCTCTTTTGACAGATATTCTAGGCTGCACTCCAACAAATACAATGCACTTTGCATCAAAGAAGAGGAAGGCCTCCAACAATTGTCTGCACTACCACCATCATGAAATTTTTTTGATATCCATGATATCTACGCCACTTCTTTTCCTCTTCGTGTCAATTCCTTTACAAGACCCTTCATTCCCAACCCTCTTTAGCTTCCTCAGCATTTTGAAAGATTAACTTAAATATAGACATTAGCACAAGATGTTCCTATTCAATTATTTCTTTCCCTTTCCCATTCTTCCTAGAAAGAAGCATCCATTATCTAAATTTCAACTTCCTTAATGCCTTCCTGTGCTTGTCTGGATCTGTCCCCCCTCCATAGCTATGGTACTTGAATTATTTCTTTCTATCACTTTCAGATTCTAACAAATTTAGATTCGTAACATTTCCAGGTGTCCATATAGAGGTTTATAATTGTTAATACATTTATGCTCGCAAGTTCCCCCTGTTGTTCGAGTTCAAACTATATTGTACTTCTATGCAAGGTAAGGTTGTATTGCAATATTTCCATCTGTTCTTTTCTAATTACATTCAAAGTTCTTTGTGACAAATGTTGCAAGTCTATATATTCTTCTAACAAGATAATAGTGAGGTTAATAATATTGGTAGGTTGCTAAATAAAATTATTTTCAATTGTGCACATATTTTTTTCTACACTTTGCAAAAGGTATACCTCCATCCTATTTATAACATGTATTTTATTCAACATATAGTACATATTATTCTTTACAAATATATTGTATTTCTATACAACGTAAGCCTGTATCCCATTCTTTGCCTTTGTTCTTTTCTAATTACATTCAAAGTTCTTTGTTGCAAATGTTGCAAGTTTATATATTCTTCTAACAAGATAATAGTGATCTCAGGTTAAAATATTGGTAGGTTGCAAAAGACAATTATATTCAATTGTCCGTATATTATGTGCTACACTTTGTAAAAGGTATTCCTGCATCTTTTTTACACATATTTTATTCAACATATATTAGATAATATTGTTCTTTACAAACTATACAACTTCTTATACTTCCCTATCTAAATACTTTGTAGTGAGGATACATGTTTGTTGTGCTAAAATTATAATCTCCCTTGTTCCAAATGATATTCCCTTGACAACATTTTACATTCCAAATACATGCACTAGCATACAGTTTAAATTCCTAGAGAAAAAACTACTCTCCTTAGAGGTTTGCAAACAAGATCTGGAAGGGTGAAAACAAGGCCTACCTTACTCTCTCAATCTTCCATTTCATTCCTTGCACAAGGTATTCCTACATTTTATTTTCTTCTGCTCTTCTACTCTAGCTTCATTGCATAGAATTTGTTATGGATTATGTAAGTCTTCACATTTTCTGATTGATTTCTTGTCTAGCAATCGTATTTGTTTAGTGTGCTAAATTTTCAATTATTCTTTCATGTTTGCAACTATACTCTACAAAAACAATCATCATATGTGTAGCTTCCCATGCATTTGGAGCTTTCATTAAGTAAGCAATGACCTAGAAATTGCTTTCACCATTTACCTAAATGGTGAGCAATTTATTTTTCCTTGCTTGGGAGTTTGGTGAGAGCGCATGGCACTCCATGACCCAATATGGTAGGGTGGACATCGGGTGTTGCTTTCTTATATTCACCATCCATTCTATGACATACACCAGGTATGTCTAAGTTTTTCTTACTTCATTCCTTGCATTGCAACTTCATAGCAAATTGTATGTTATAAAATAATCAACTTTCATATCTCTTGCTTTACATGCTTTCTATCAATTAAAGATGACCATTGCACCAATATTTTCACTTTGCTCTTATTCTTCAAGATGATACTGAAGCCATAATTTGGATTTGAATGATTTAATTTATACTCATTACTAGCCAAACTTTCCCTTCTATCATTGACCAAAGTGGCAGCATGCACATGAGTTGTTGTCTCCTTCCATGGCTATAGGAATGTATCGCATGCCCAAGTATGCTTAAATTTTACTTATTTCAAAGCTTGCATCAAATGTGTGTTGTATACCTTCTAGTGTACATTATAGAGGTCTTAAAATCTAGTGATTTACATATTTCATCTCCAATATAGATGTTCACCATAGTGCATTCATTTTTATTTTTTTTTACTTTATATATTTTATGTACACATCTATTTATTTCTAACATAAGATTCAATTGGAATTCATATGTTACAGCTCCTATAGTTGCAAATGGAGTAAACTAGTTAATATTAATCCACTTTGTGTTCAAGTCCATTGGGCATTGCTTCCAATGGGGTGTTGTTCAAAACGGTGTGTCCTTTCACTTTTCAAAGCTATACTATTCACATAAGATCATAAAATTTAGTGGTTGTTGTCCTCTATCTTAGCCTGGATTCATTTATTTTACATAGGGTTCTCTTGTGCATGCCATGTTATTTCAATTTAGAGCTTGCGTTAAGTAAGCTTGAGCCTAGACATTGCTTCCTCCATTGATGCAAATGGTTACAGATTATTACTGGCACCACATTAGCAGGGGTTTGAGGTAGAGCACATGCCGCTTCGCGGGTATCACGGTGAGATTTGAATGTGCTGCTTTCTTGAACAGTCCGTTCAGCCAACATACACCCGGTAACTTTTATCTTATAAAATAATCAACTTCCACATCTGTTGGTTTACAGTTTGTGTATGGATTGCACATGGAAAGTGCACTAATACATACACTTTACACTTGTTTTTTCAGATCATACTGGAGGTATAATGTGGATTCCAATGACATCATTTTTACTCGTAACTAGCCAAAACATTCCTTCTATCATTCCTCGTAGTGGTAGATTGTAGACTGTAGACTACCCCTCATCTTTCCCCCCACCTATTGCAATCTAACATATGCACAAGTATGGTTAAATTTTAATTATATCATATCTTGCATTATATGTCTATTGTATATTTTCTAGCATACATTATCCAACTCTTAAAATCTATTGATTTACATATTTTGTCTCAAATTCATACCTTCACCAGACTAAGATTTACATTTTCTTGTTATTTTCCTAGCCTATACTCTAGCTATGATGGTGATGTTGATTAACTAATTGTAAAATTAGTTTCAATAGTCAAATGGCAACTATATCCCACTATACTTAATGTTCATTGTGATAATCAAAGTTCATATCATCAATACTATATATGCATGCTTAGTAGTTTCGTGATAGTCCATGGCTCTCCATTGCCCGATATGGAAGGCTAGAAATGACAACTTATCTTGTTGTGTTTTATTTTATATATTTAATGCCAACATTTGTATATTTATTACGTTAGATAGATATAGAATTCATATGTTTCAGCCTATGCTTGCTATGGAATAAAATAGTTAATGTTATTCCAATTCCTTTCTTTAGGATCTAGTTGAAAGACATACTATTCACAAAAGATGAGAAAATTCACTGGTTATTGTTCTCTTCTTTAGCCCACATTCGTTTATATTGTTGTACTCTACAAAATGTCTAACAATTAAAACATGAAAACTATGGAGTTTTTGTCAAATGTGCTTCCGCATCCTACTGCCTCTTGAAACCAATCTTATTTGATTTATGGCTTGAATTTTTTCAATTATGGCTTCCATTTTTTGCTTATCGTTGCAACATACTAAAATACTTTATGCTATTTATTCAATGTTCTATTACATTAGGTGTTATTCGCTTTCGCTTTGTGCATTATCACATCCTACATTGTTGATGTTCTCTGCAACTCCCAAATACCTGCCACCGTCATTTCCACCATCTAGCATCCATTTACGTTACACCTGCCCATCAGCTCATGCATATTTCTAGGACTGTTAGTTAAATAATGGTTTTAATTGTTTAATTACACCGAGAGGCACAAACCCTAAAATTACAGCACGACCATTATAGGAAGCTAGCAGAAGTAACTGTCTTAGGAAAAATGATTCATCATTAAGAGGAAGGGAGAAGAGGCATGAAGACCAATCATCTTTTGCTTATACCGAGATAGGTTGTCTGTCAATGGGGCTGTTTATCATCAGACTTTGGAGAAAATGAATCGATTCAAATACTGCTTTTTCTATAAAGCCTCCATGCAATGCTTAATTTGTAGACTACAAGCCTTTTGTATGTGGAGGAGCAAGGCGGTCGGCATCGAGTATTGCACAGAGACTTGGAGATGCGATATCAAAGAAGTGGAGGCTCAATATCGAAGAAGAAGTGGATTTAGGGTTTTACATTGATAGCCATCTGCATTTTGCAGTCCGGGGAATCATGTTGCTTGTAAAGACAGTTCCACATTCCTTGCCTATGCTTCGGCATTTTTTCATATGTAGCTACCAAAGCAGCCGCAACCATATGAGGGGATTGATGAATGTGGTGAAAGGAGAAGTCAGACAGAGCAAGGCGATAGAAGGAAAACCAAGGGCGATAGGTGATTAAGAGATTAGGGATTTCAGGCTAACGTTTTGGATGCGGGTGTTCATTCATGTCTTGCGGAATTACAGTTTCATCACGAAGACTGCCTATTGTCATGAACACAAACAAGAGTCACCTGCCATGGTTTTAATAAGTGTTTTGTTTGTTTAGAATCTATATGCCAATGGATTAGTTAGTTGCTTTTTATTTTTCTATTCTTAAACTTGATATAACAGTCAACACTCCTTGTGCATATTTTATAATCATTGTATTCCTTGAGACGACAGTTTTAAGAGCACCCTTATTGAACAATTCACATACCTTTTCTATGCCTTTACGTCTAGATTTTTAAAAGTACAAGAGCCAGTATCATGGTGCAACTGAACATAAATATGTTGGATAGTGTATCAAATTCAGGAGGAAGAAAGTAATAAGTTTAACATATGAATATGGCCTGCCCATTACCACTCACCATAATTGAAGATAGTGTGGCTGCTATTGGATTCAGAGCATCAACAGCCACCAAAAATCCCTTTGACGCTAACCTGGAAACTTTATTGTCCGAATGTTGGTATCAAATATGCAAAAATGGATTGGTTCAATGTTTTCTATGTGGTTGTTCTCATACTTGGAAAACTGGGTTAATTTATAGAATAATCTTTTACAATGCCCAGATCAAAACTCGGTGCAAGCTTTCCCAAACTTTCACAGATCTCTCTCTTATATCGATAGATCGATTATAGAATACAGGCGTCAATTAATCTAAAAATAAAATAATAAATATATACAACAATTGGTGTGTTGTTTCTTTCCTCTCCACAAAGAATTCATTCTTTCATGGAGAGGAGAAGCAGCCCCAAATTCATTTGTTACTTACATATACTTGGTTGATGGATTTATAAGAAATATAGAATTCATCAATCTCTAGAGCACTTTCATCATATGTTTCTGAATCTTTCCACTCTTACAAAAGTCATTCATAATAATTTCAGTCGGTACTATAGCATTGTGAATGTATTAGTTAACATCCAAAAGACATACAAAAGGAAATCAAGAGAAGTAACACTACTCCTGCATATAGCTCTTATACATTAATTGAGCATTGAAGATGGAAACAAAGGGAGAAGCGAGAGCGAGAGGCGAAATGAGCGAAACATATAATAAAATGGCAACCACAGATTATATTGAATAATCAGAAAACATTACATAAATTATATCCTATAACAGCTCTGCGGAGCTGGACCCTGCTGAAAGAGAGTGATTAGCCACAATACATTTGCCTCTATTTATAGAGGGCTCAGGAATTCTCCAGAACCTATTATAGTGACAAAATACATGCATAAAATCTGTTTGATGTCGGTGGAAGATGGTTGGAGAAGAGTCTAGAATAAAGGACGAGAAGCTTCTGTATTAAGTGCATTGTTGACTAGGTTATTTGTTCATTGGTAGAAATTAATGCCTACAAATACTCCCCCTTAATTTCTACCACAAATTCTCAGTTTCTTTCACTGATGCTGCAGCATCTAAAATCTTCGTCTAGATCTAGCAATTGAACCTAGGAAATCCCATGATGCTATTGGGATGCTCTACCCATGAGCTCTGGCACATTTGGTTACTAGTCCATCATCGGTTCAGGTGCTCAACACTTGTATTTTCTTAGCACCTCCCATAGAGTCACACTACGGGTGCTCGGGGATCCTAGTTTTAATGGGCTCCATTGGCCACATATATTACTTTCATACAAAACCAGAATGATGCGGCATTCAACAATATTTCTTCCTTAATCCATTAAGAACTTCACCTATCTTTCATAACACTTACATCCTCGCTTATCCCTCCTTTGATGAACGTCCTTTACCAACTCTCTACATTTTGTGCAGACTTTTAACTATCAATTTCTGAACCGAAAATAGTTACTGGCACAACCTTCTTTAACTTTCTATGATGTAGAAAACTAACTACAAGCCATACAATTATGGAAACATAAAACGTACTCTGTTACCTGCTACTCAGAGTCTTTTGAGACTATACGACCCTTCAACTTCAAACAACTCTAAAATCTTTTCATATCCTCAAGCTCCACGACTTACCGAAAAACTACAGTTAGCACTTTTGGCAGCGACATGACCTTCACACAGGCGATTCTCTTTATTGCAAGCTGGGGAGCATCTCTTTTTCAGCTATAAACAGTGACTGGCTTAACTCCTCTTAAGGCTGCGGCCTTTACAAATCTTTAGCATTCAGCTTCAGAAGCTTTGGTTTCTGCGATCTTTCCTGATGGTAACAACTGCAACTTCAAAGTCAATGTCAACTTGGGATCTGACAGCGATCCTATTCTTATAATGGTTTAAAACAACAAATAGCAATTCAAGAAACTCCTCCTGCTTTCAGCACTTCAATCTGTGATGTAAAAACCCTTCAAAAATTCCGATGCCTACTACAGCTCCTTACGGCGGCTTGGTTCTTCTGTGATCTGCTCTTTGTCTTTGCAACAACAGCTACGACATTTTGTTGACTTCTCCCACTTCTGCAATCTCAGCAATCCTCCAAAGATCTCCAACAGCGACACTGCAACAATCTCTCCGTGATAGTCTTGAATCGGCTTCTTTTGCAATTTAGGCGACACCACATATAACATCATCAACAACGATCTTTGTTCTCATCCAAAATGGCGATGACAGCTCCCATTGGGGCGGCTTCATTGAGCAATTTCTTTTTTGGACTATTAAAGCTGCGATCTCTTCTAGCAGCAGCTCCAACACTTTATGCATTGACAGCGGTTCCTTTCTTCTTTCTGGTGGCTTCTTCTTTTGCTGATGGCTCCACCAAAATCTTCATGCTCCCCTGGTCTTCAGGATCTTCTACCATACAGCTCTGATACCAATTGACAGAAATTGAGAAGCAACAAAACAGAGACAAATTTATATTAAATAAAACAAAACATTACACTTAGTTACTGAGCTGCAGCTCATACATTAAACACCAAACTGATATCTTCTAACAGCTTTGCGGAGCTGGACTCTACTAGAGAGTGATTAGCCACAATAAATTTGCCTCTATTTATAGAGGGCTCAGGAATTCTCCAGAACCTATTATAGTCACAAAATACATGCGCTGTTTGTTTGATGTCGGTGGAATCGGTTGGAGAGTCTGGGAATAAAGGCGAAGCTTCTGCTTATTAAATGCATTGTTGGCAAACCTATTCTCTCTGTTCATTGGTAGAAATTAATGCCGCAGAATGTT
The DNA here is from genome assembly GCA_007258455.2 of Sequoia sempervirens. Classification (NCBI taxonomy): domain Eukaryota; kingdom Viridiplantae; phylum Streptophyta; class Pinopsida; order Cupressales; family Cupressaceae; genus Sequoia; species Sequoia sempervirens. The sequence goes on from VDFB02174400.1 coordinate 8,202, forward strand.
TGCATGGCGGTTTCTGGAGTGTAACAAGTTCACGGTTAATCTACTGGCCTAGCCATCCGAATTGCTTACCACAATTCAAAGGAATTATTAAAATGTACATGCTTGTCAATTCCTAATGAAAGTCTTGAAGGAGATTTTTTGAATGATAAAGGTTTACACTTTCCTACAAAGGGCATTTTAGTGCATGTCATGAACAATAATATTATTTTTAGAAAAAATGTTGTTGAAAAAACACGTGACTATTATTCTCCACACTGAATTCTTAATTTCCTCTACCTCTGTAAGTCCTCTCTAGTTTGGATTCAGGACCAATCCAATTTTTCGGACATGGGCTATATAAGCACAGTTGAGAAACTGATCTCAATAATAAGGCCAGCAGAGCATGGGCACACCTGTTGCAATGCTTTCCACGATGGAATTCCATCCACAGTGTGTGATAAAGCAAGCTATAGAAGGATGAGATAGAACAGATGTTTATGGAGCCCATGATACTATGCAGCCCTGCTTACTGATATTAACTCATTTCAAGAAACTTGGAGGAAAGACTACTTGCTTTCTGTCCATAAGATCATACCTCACTACCCATAAAAATAGTTGCTTTGTAGCCTCTAGACCAAGTGTGAGCTCCTCCACTTGCCTTTCATTTAGAATTGCGATGCTTCCAAATGAGACATAGATCACAGAGTTGGAAGACTGCTTGTCAAGACAATCTAGGCACTTGAATTTTGCCCTCCACAAGCTCTGAGTGTTTGTAGTTTTCTCTGAGAGGCCCTATTAGACACACACCCACTTCTCCTAGGAACATGTTAAGTATTGGTGTCGCTGTACATGCTTCATCTTGATATTCAATACCCACTTGAGCTTCCTTAGTTTGTTCATGTTCCAAACCCAAAACTGAAAGGGAAATTCCTTGCCCGCCTTGTTTCCATTCAGTCATCAAAGATTTGCAGAGTAGAGAAGTGCCATGGAGGCCAGATAGTTGACCATGAAATGATCCTTTGGAATACCTGCCATGTTCAACCCAAATTAATATTAATTCACGGTGAAGAGAAGCACACAAAATCTTTTCTTTATTCCTTTGATGGGGCCACATTTAAGATTTGCACTATTTTAAAGGACAAAGAATGTTTAAACAACTCAATGCTTTAATCATCTTATGGATCTAAACCATAAGAGTGGAGTGTATATAATTATGTATTCAGGCGAATTAGGAGCTTCTCTACACATAAAGATAATGTATATACCAGTAACTTTCTTTGAATAGATAAGTAATCTGTTCTTAATGTTGTATATTTGAGAAGCAGCTTAAGTTTAGCAGAGAAAACCACCATTCTAAAAATGATATATATTTTAGAGCACTAGAAATTGAAAAGAACTATTTCTATTCGGAAGAGAGTTTTTATATCTGTTGGACTAGCTGCTGCAGTTGTGGGAGTTGATCTCTTAGGATTACCTGTCATTCTGGAGCTAGGTGAAGATGCTAATCCTTTCAACTGCATGCTAAGGATAATAAGTTCATTGACATCTATAGTAATGTAGTGAATCTATATGTGGTATTAAAATATATATGGTCGCACCTCTCAAAATTGATGGATTAATCGTTGCACCTCTCAAAATTGATCTCGTGGATTAGCCATCACTGTAGATCTAAATAAAGATGTTGATTTGGCTATTCAAAGAACAAATTAACAATTAATAACATAACTTATTTGACCTTGTCTGTCCCTGAAACCATTTCATGGTTTCAAATAACTACCGGTTTCCAATTTTTCAAAATATTGAGATTATTTACTATTCTTGCATCTATGACCATGCTCTAACTCCTGAGAATAGAAGCTCCCAAATTTAAGTCAGATCTTGCCATTTTAAATACCGAAAAAATGAGTTGATGTTTAAGCAGAGTTAAACCAATCACAGTCAACAAAGTTTCTATAACTTTAACAAGTTCAGTGTATTTAAATTAAGCAAAGCCAAAGAAGTTCAAGTCAAAGGAGTTTCAATATAAAGAAATTTAAAAAAAATCAGAGTCATTGGAATCAACTAGTGCTACAAATTTTGTTATTGATAATTGTCAAGTCAATTTCCTTGAAGATGTTCAAAGAAGATCAAAGAAATTCCCTTGAAATATCTGGAAGCCAACAATTCTACAATAGCCAAATAACCTAGAACTCTTATTTATCATAATACATCCCAACCCAATATTCTCTTGTCTAGGCTAACTTCAAGAAAATAAGAAACTAATATATTGAGAACCAAAAATTGGAAGAAATTAATTATCATTTGTTATTTTAGACTTGATTGTGTACATATTTTTGCATTAACATTTCAGATCACACTATATGATCTATCATCAAGATAAAGAGCTTAAGGAGATCATAAAGAACCCATTGCAACATGTGTGTATGCCATTCATCTTAGTGGTGTGATTTGAGTCTATTTTACCTGCAGATAAAACTTTGGACCTAGAAGCTGCATCACCTAATGAGAATAAAGAACCCAATGTAAGTGGTTTAAACTAAAAATAAGCTCTTTTATCATCTTCATTTGTAGTGTTGCTTCTTATTTCACATTCAGAAAGAGACATGTCATATAACAAATCATTCCCCATCTTGTTAGAGAAGGCCCTCTTTTTCAATAATTAGAAAAGAAAATGTTGAACCACAATGTTCCTTACTTGTTACATGTCCTCCACAACCTGACAAATATCAGGGTATAAGTCTCCATATGCAAATTCAACCATTACACATATAAACATTGTGATTTATAATTATATGTATTATAAAATAAAGATTAAAAATATATAGTAAATTATTATCTAAAAGTGGTAAATTTGAATAGACACTTAATTGTTATTGGAGTTTTTTAATCAAAGTGTTACTTAAAATGTATAACAAATGAATTTAAAGTTTTTCATTTTTAATGAGTGAACATTGTGGATAGTTTATGTAAAACAATCATTGTGTTCTATTAAAAATACAAAACATTTTGTTTCATTCATGTTTGGATCCAGTGGATCATAGTTTATTTGAAGCTATCACTTCTCCATTGAGACTTTTATTGAACAAACAACCTTATTTGCTAAATGGTCTACCAATTGACCTCATGTACTACATGAAAGTATGCAAACAAATATACCAAAAAATTTCCTAATTGACCTCCCACACCTCTTCGGCGTACCCATTGCACACCAAGGTGCGATTGCTAGATATTCTACTTGTGGATTAGATTTTTGTATTTATCATGATTTTTAGATTTAACATGTTGATGAATTAATCAACTTATGATTAGGCTTACAAAATACATGAAAACGCTCCATTTTTCTCGATCATCCTTAAAGTTGACTGGGCCAGTCAGTCCAACAACTATTGTTAATTTTAATGATTCAAGCTGGTTGTAGGATAAATAGCCAGATCAAATCTCCATACCTCCAAATTATTTGGCCGGTGGCTATCCTAGCCCCCAAAGCGACATGGGTGTCGGATGCCCATACACCATACTTAATTTGTCCATGCATGTGTGGTAATTGAACCTTATACATGTAGAGCCACCATATATGTCGATTTTTATTTTTACTATGCCCAAATATATACAGAGATTTATATAATATGTTTTCTAATATTTTAATATATACAATATGTTTCTAAATTTATTAATTATTTTATGATGAAAACATATATTGTAAATTAATTGATAAATTTAGAGAACATATAATATTTTTTAATTAATATTTATATTATATATTTTATTATATTTACAAAGTACATTTTCATTTTTTTGAATTTTATTTATTTTTTCAAGAGAATATTTTTTAACCCACCTATATATATATATATATATAACCATGTTTTAAAATAGTAAAAATTAGCATTAATTATTTTTGAACAATAAGTTGTAAACTATCTTGACCTAATTATATATTTTGTGTTTAAATAGATCATTAAATATACTTAAAAATATGTATTCAAAAATATGTTTTATAAATTTATAAATTTTATTTAATTGATCTAATTAATCAAAGTGTTAAAAGTTAATAATATTTTATTTTTAACATTAAACTCAAGTGTAAAAGTGCTTCGGATTTAACTATGTGTTTTTACATCAAATTCTAATTTTTAACATTGAACCCAAGTGTAAAAGTGCTTTGGATTTAACTATGTGTGTTTTTACATCAAGTTTTAATCACACTAATATAATGTATTAGTATATCATATTATAAATGGAAACATATTAGTTTAATTAAAATATATCATTAAATTATAAAGGGTATTGTACCATTTTTTTTCAATTAAGTTTAAACCTACACTTTTTTTTTCATTTCTCTATATAATATTATTAGTCTATTTTTTCCATCTAATTTCTTTTGTGATTTAATCCTATTTATTGCTCCTTTTAACGCCTTTTCTCTCATACCCTTGGTTTTTTATTCTCTTGCCACCTCCCTTTCTTTTAAGAGGTTCCATGTGCAATCTATATCCTTCCAATCCTCTTCTTAATGCATCCTGAATTCTAATCATATATTAAACTCTAATTCTTGTGATTATTATATTCATATTAGGGTTAAATTTAAAGTGATTATAACCATTAATCTATATTTTTGGACAACCCATAATATATTAACATTGAATGTAACCCTAAATTAGATTAAAAATTTATTCTAACCCTAATCCTACCCAATTCTAACCATGGTCTACTCCCTATAAATTATTATATTTAAAATATTATAATAATATATTTAATATATTACTAATTCTTTAAACCTATTACTAATTCACACTTAAAGTATTATTTAATTATTTAGATAAACCAATATTATGCTTTCACTTTAAATATTTTTATTATCATAGATTGAACTCTAATTCTTGTGATTATTATATTCATATTAGGGTTAAACTTAAAGTGATTATAACCATTAATCTATATTTTGGGGCAGCCCATAATATATTAACTCTAAGTATAACCCTAATTAGATTAAAACCCTAATTTGTCTAATGATAAACTATATTATAGGGGGAATAAAGTGACACTATAATGTTAAATATAGCATGCAATATGTCATGATGGGTATAGTTTGTGATCTATAAAAAAATCTAAGATAAATAAGGTTTTGAAGCCCTATTTTATTGAAGGGAGGCCCGACATCATAATACTTATGTGTTGTATAGTTTAGAGAAGCTCAGATTATGAATAGGATTTTAAGGCCATATATTATGGTAGCTTACAATGCAAAAGAAGGAAGGAGATCTATTATCATGCTATTGTTTTATCTGTTGACTTTATTAAAGATTATAACACCCTTTCAAAATCTTTGCTTAAATAGTTATCAAATTTTATATTAATAAAAACTTTAAAGTATATTGATGTGTAGTCTAATTATATATTCATTACTTATTTGATAATAGATATCAATTCAAAATTTATAATAAATATTATTATATTTGATAAATAAAATATTTCAACTAAAACAAAATTTTAAGTAATATATTTCGTGTTTCATTTAAAAAATATTTACAATGAGAACACAATCATACCTTTGATTAATTATATTTATTATATCTAGAATTTCTATAGTCAGTTTCATATGTAAAATAGATCTACTTAATTTAAAATAAATATTCCTCTAAAATATTTTTAATGAAAAATTTAGAAATATCTATAAATGCAAACAAAATTTCAACTATCATTTTTGTAGAACAATTTTTTTTAAAAAAATTGATAGACATTAAAAGAAAAATAATCATAAATATATAATTATATAAATATAATGGATTAAAAAAATATGAACATACATTGTTAATTATATATTTATATAATTAAAAATTTATATATAATATAATATAATATAAATATTTTAATTATAATATATAATAAAATATATAATATAAATATTGATTTAAAAATATTATATGTTCTCTAAATTTATCAATTAATTTAGAATATATGTTTTCACCATAAATTAATTAATAAATTTAGAAACATATTATATATATTAAAATATTAGAAAACATATTATATATAATTCCCATATATTGGGC
>VDFB02174401.1:0-11392 GCA_007258455.2 Sequoia sempervirens
TCTTTCTTTGGGGCCGTGGGGTAAGTACCCTAGGAGGTTGTGGTATTTGCAAACTCTTTTGGGCAAAAAATTATTGCCAGGAGAGAGGTGAGACGTCTCTCAAAGAGCGCTCAATCAGTAATTTAATAAGGCCATGATGAGTGACAGAATTGTCTTTCCCCTATTGAGTTCCATGGGCACTTTGTTCTAAAAACTTTAACAAGAAATTTAGAACATTTATGACTAACCCATGCCTCATATGGCTTAATAATTTAAAATAATGAGAATGCAGGTAGAAAAAACGGCCTTCACAGGTAAAATACCTCATTATATAAGTGGCATACTCTGAATATGGAGGAGGCAGCGACACACGCTTGCATCCCTGCTTGGAGACTTCCAGAGGTCCATCAGTAGGCATTGAAAACTCAGCCCTTGCAGCTGCAGCGTCTGAAGAAAAGTTTTCTCCAATGGCTAGAAGCCCGATTACTCAGTAATTTTTGTCTTGGTTGTGGTAATTTAGACCCATCTGGTGGCTTCCTTGGAAAGGGTTCTCAAGAATTCTCCAGCAGCCTCCTCATCAAAATAATTTAAGCTCAAGAAATAATTTAACCATCCACAGAGACTGAATGCGTGGGTTGTTTGTGGATTTTGCAGTAACAATTCATGAGCTACAGGCTCATGTCGCACCAACTAACCACCCATGTTTGCAGTTTTTCTTAGCTGAACTCAATTCCTTGCTGAAGATTCAAATTCTCTGTTTCCCCTTCTGCTCCGATTTTTGTTCTGTCGTGCCGTCACATTTCTTTCTTCTTTTTTTTTGTTTTCCAAAAATAAACTTTTTGAACAAGTAGTCTTAATCATAGTTTACAAGAAAAACATGCATTAAAGAAGGACATGCGATCACATTTGGAAAGTACCAGAAAGGCATTAAAGAAAGGTCATTTATGCAGTTATAGCAGTGGCGAAAAGATAGGTTTTAAAATATGGATTACCCCGCCCCCTACTTAAAGTATGACATGTGTCCTCACATGTACTAAAGAACAGGTAGAGATTCGGGTAATAATGACTAGTACATGCATAACAGTAAATGAATAGAATGAAATAAATCAAATATGCGATAAGAAAAGATATGGTGTACCTTTGATAATTGCACGTACGTGTGAAGAAAGATGACGGCGCTGCATGAAGTGACAAGTGGGAAATATATCTTAATTAAGGTTGATGCAGATGGATGAAGTGGATGGGTGACATCGCAGATGAAGTGGATGGATGGGATGGATGGATGGAAGATAAAGAATTGAGATGGGGGCAATAAATGAAAATGGAGAAAAGAGGGTTATCTTAAAAGAAAACCATTATTATGGGCATGCTTTTTGAAAATTACAGCAACGCTGCAGGAGAAAGGCTAAAGCCTTCTGCTGCAGGAAGAGTAGCGGGAGGAGCCTGAATGAACTGTTGCATGAATTCTTCCTTTGACATTGGTTTATGGTACAACCGGAGTCGGTGGCCATTGACTAGCAATTTAAAACGGACTGGATCAATTGTCACCAGTTGTACAGCTCCATTGTCGAACACATTTTCAACTTCATAGGGGCCAAGCCAGCGTGTTGTGAGCTTACCCTGGTTTTCTTGATATCTGGAATCATATAACAGGGCCCAATCTCCAGCAGAAAATATCTTGGTTTTGATGTGCTAATCATGCCATTTCTTTCTTTGCTGTTGGATTGCTTCTGTGTGCTGCAGGGCGACTTTTCTCATTTCATCCAAAGCATTTAGCTGCAGGAGACAGTCCTTCTGTGCTTCAGATAAGTCCATGTTGAGTTCAAGAGCTGTCCTCAAAGTTTTATGTTCAAATTCTATGGGTAACATAGCTGTTTTCCCATAAAGCAGCTCAAAAGGTGTAAACCTAGTTGTTGTCTTCCATGTAGTCCTGTAACCCCAAACTGCTTCAGGAAGTCTATTGCTCTAGTCTTTTCTATGGATCTGCATTGTCTTTGTGAGAATCGCCTCAATTTCTCTGTTTGCTACCTCCGCCTCACCATTGGCTTGAGGATGATAGGGACTAGACTTCTATGATATTTTGATCTTATGAGTCATTCATTAGATGCCCATTGATCAGATTTGAGGTAAGCGAAATATGATTGGATTACAAGCTCTCTAGGAACTCCAAATCTTGTAAAAGAATTTGTTTGTATAGAAATTCAACAACTTTGTCATCTACGGGCATGGTCATAGCTTTTACCTCGACCATTTTGTGACATAGTCGTTAAAACTAGAGATGTATGACTTTCCATTTGATGGTGGATCAGTGGTCCTACAAAATCATTTACATTTATCAAAGGGGTGACTATGACCTACGGATATAGTGGCATTTCATCGACTTAGTTGGTCTTCCCACTCTGGCGGCATCTTTCACTTCCTTGTATAGGCCCTGTCCTTGTGTAATATTGGCGATGGTACCTGTTGTAAGAACCTTCATTAGCGTTCTTTTTGCTACAAAATACCCCCATGATTCATCATGGAAAGCATACAAGATATCATACAGTCTCATCTTCTCTTACACATCTTAGCATTATTACTTGATCAGGTCGATATAGAGCAGACAATTTCGCGATCGGGAAAAGTTAAAACTTTTCTCTATCAAAAACTTCTTTTCTTTTGGGGAAAAGTGAGCTGGTATTATGTTTGCTGCTAGATAATTAGCAATGTCTGCATACCATGGAGTTTGTGCAACAATAGAGAACAAGTGTTCATCAGGAAACCTATCATCAATAACTTCTTGTTCATCAGGTGCAGCTGATTGAAGTCTTGATAAAAAGTCAGCTACAACATTAGCTCTTCCTGGTTTGTCAATGATTGTGAGATCAAATTCTTGTAACAACAGGAGCCATCGTGCCAATCTACGAGAAATGGCAGGTTTGTCCATTAGGTACTTGATTGCTGCATGGTCAGTATGAATGAATATCTGATAACACGGCCTTGACATAATGCCTAAATTTATTCCAAGCATACACTCGCACCAGAAGCAATTCCTTTTACGTAACGGTATAGTTAATTTCGAGGGACTATTGAAGGTTTTCGATAAAGTAGATAGTATCTCCAATTGAATTTTCTTTTGACTTAAAATTTGCTCCTATACCAAAATCATATGCATCGGCATGTATGTGAAAAGGAAAATTCCATTTTGGTCCTTGAAGAACAGGGGTTTTAGTAAGCAAGTCTTTTAGTTGTAGGAAAGATTTTTCACAGGCCTCTGTCCACTCAAATTGGGAATCCTTTGTTAACAAGGCATAAAGTGGGTTAGAAATTTTACTGAGGTCTTTTATAAACCTTCTATAATACTCTGCATGACCAAGAAAACTTCTGACATCTTTTTGTTTTGCAGGAGTTTGTAAATTCAGAATAACTTCAATTTTAGCAGGGTCAACCTGAATTCCATTCTTTGAAATATGATGACCTAAAACAATACCTTCTTCCATCATCAGAAAACACTTTTCACTATTTAGAGATAAAATTTTCTCTCTGCACCTTTTCAATACCTTTTCTAAATTCATCAGTGCCTCTTCAAATGTGACTCCATAGGTAGTGAAATCATCCATGTAAATTTCCATACATTCATGAGATATATCAGCAAAGATACTAATTACTGCTCTCTGAAAGGTTGATGGTGCATTACATAGACCAAAAGGCAAGACTGAATAAGCAAATGTTCCCCACGGACAGGTAAAAGTTGTCTTATCTTGATCCTCAGGAGCAATTTTTATCTGATTGTACCCACTGTAACCGTCCAAAAAGAAAAAATATCTTTTGCCAGACAATGAGTCTAGTACCTGGTCTACAAAAGGTAGTGGAAAGTGATCTTTTTTAGTGGCATTGTTCAACTCTCTGTAATCTACACACACTCTCCATTTTCCTCATTTCTTGGGGACAATGACTAATGGAGAAACCCATTGGCTGTCAGAAATTGGGTAAATAAAACTAGCATCAAGCAACTTTTGAAGTTCATTTTTCACTATTTCTCTAAGTGCTGGATTTACTCTTCTTTGAGGTTGTCTAACTGGTGAACAATCTTCTTTGATATATATCCTATGAGTACAAACTCGAGGATCTATTCCTTGCATGTCCTCATATTCCCATGCAAAAGCTTTATTCTGTTCTTGTAGCATTGTTAATAAGTCAGCCTCTTGAGACTGTGACAACTTGCTATTAACATTCAAACAATGATCTGGAGACAATTCTATCTGCTTAGTGAGATTACTCATAGAATCAACAGGTAATGTTTGTACCTCTTGTGGAAGCAAGTTATGGAAAATTGTCAGAAGTTTAGGCAATGAACTCTCAGAATCTGGTTGCTGCAGGAAATATTGAAGATGACTTCCACTTGGATCAAATGAACTACCCGTATCAGGGTTAAATTGCAGAATTTGAAAAAGCAAAGCATCTTCACTCTGAAGATGTGAGAATGGATCATTTTGAAGCATCATTAATTGAGCCAAAGAATTGGCTTCTTCATTTTCTTCCCCCACATCTAGCCAAACAGGTTGGGACAAATCTGGTTGAGGTCTAGCAGGCGGATACAAGGCCAATTTCTTTGTGGACTGACCATCAGAAATGGTCATATCTCCAGAACGACATCCTATAAAAGCATCAGCAGTTGCTAACCATGGTCTACCAAGGATAACTGGATATCCTCCTAAAGTTGCCTTAACTGATAATATTGTGAAATCAGTAGGATACTCCCAGAATTCAAGAGTGACAATTACATCTTCCACCATCCCATCAGGTTTAACTATGGAGTTGTCTGCAAGCTGCAGAACTGTGGGTGTAGATCTAATGTTTGAAATATTCAAGGAGTCCATAGTATGCTTTGTCATGACATTAATGGGAGCACCTAAATCAATCAAAACATTTTTTACAACTTGGCCATTTATATGTATCTGCACTACAGGACTTCCAGGGTCAATATACTTTGGAATGACTACATTTCCCAACATTATATCAGCCAATTTCCCTAAAACATGAATTGTTTGGGGATCCTTTTTCTTCCGTCCAGGCTTCTTTAAACAGGATTCTTTAATAGCTTTTCCAAAAATGGGAACATCTTTAATAGCCTGAAATAAAGGGATTTGAATCTGTACATTCTTGAGCCGCTCCAGAATATCAAAAGTGGGTTCTTCTATGGATTTAGATTCAGTGCTTTGCAACCTCTGAGGAAAAGGTGGTTTGTCTTGTCTTTGTAAAATAGGTTCTGTAGAAACTGTATCGGGTAAAGGCATATGCTCAGTAGGAACAACAGGTGCCATAGATTCTTCAAGGGGAGAATCTGGTATTTCAGTAATCAGAGGTGGTTTGGGAGCAGGTAAAGTAGTTCCAGACCTCAGATGGATGTCATTAACTTTTAAGGCATAAGCTTGATATTGGTTGGCTTCAGCAAGATACGCAGTTTGCTGTGGCTACTGCGGTTGCTTATTATTGGGATTGGGCAACGGCTGGGCAGGCATAGGCGTTTGCTTTGGAGGGGCGAGTTTGTGGCGATTCTTTGGGGAGGTGGCATGAGGCTTGTTGTTGTGGGTACGTGGAAGTTACGAGGGAATCGAGAATTTGGTTTTATAGGACCTCTCCGTGAGGGACTTTGTTGCAATTTCACGAGTGGGTCCACCATTGTCATAGTGCTTTGTAACCTCCTTGAGGGATTGCCCTTTGTAAAGTGCGATAATTGAGCCAACTTGGTTGGTAGTTCATGAGTAGTGGTGACCTACTTCACATGTTGCATTGGTTAATATAGCGAGAATAAAGGATTACCAAAAGTTAAAAGGGTCTTGAGGCATGCCTTGTCTTGGGCCACGCAGAATATCCTTTGCACAATAAAGAACATGATCACCATCACCTTCTCTGGTTTGGAAGTGGGCAGTTGCTAGCTTCTAAGTGGCTACCATCTTGCATAAATCTGTAGCTTCTTACGTCTCACGGTATATAGGGCCGAACTTCATTCAAACTTACCTCAGCTTGCATGTTTTATTACAACTTGCATGAGTATTAGTTGTGTAGCCATATTATTAATGATGTCACCTTGAAGTCGGATAACAAAATTTGTTATCTCCATCAGGGAAACTCCACCAGAAGAAGACTTCCCCATTGTAGCTTGATGACCTTGACCTTTCTTAACTATTGTTTGAGAGTAGTTAAGACATATTTTCTTTATATCATCCCAAGGCAGTTGGGTTATATCACCTCCTCCCATCAGGTCCAGGGCGTCAATACAGGCATCACTGATTCCCCTTAGGAAGAGTAGTTTCTGAGAATCCTCGTTGAGAGTATGGTTTGAGTTCCTTTTGAGTGAAAACAAAAACCTGGAAATATAATCCTCCAGACTTTCATCCTCCTTCTGCTGAATGCGGAATATGTCATCACCTTTGCTGGCACTCTTACAATATTCCTTATACTTTTCAAGGAATTTCGTCTGCATGGCGGCCCAACTATCTACAACACCTCTTCCCAGACTCATGAACCACTTGAGAGCTCCTTCCTTCAAGGTGGAAGGAAATAACTTCAATTTATGAGCATCTATGTTGTAGTCATAACTGCGACAGAGGACATCAAATTCAAATAGAAAGGTTTCTGGGTCTTCTGTGACCAGGCCATAAAACTTCAGAAGTAAGGAAGAGGGGATTTTTTTAAGATTGTCAGTATCTTGTTGGGGAACAATGGAAACTCAAATCTGAGGAGGTGGATTATTAGGTGGATTATTTTCATGTCTGATTTCTTTGAATAACAGGCGAATGGATTTTTCCTGGTTAGATTGTTGGGTCAAATGGTAGTTCAACAAACAAGTTTTCAGGGAGGAACCTTCCCAGTGCGTCTCTTCTTCTTCTATGCATGCAATACAATGAATAGTGGCTTGAAAGATTTAGAAAATTTTTGACTAACAAACTAAACTAATGCTAAAAATTACTTAAGCGGACTCCTAGCTAAACCATCCCGGCAACATCGCAGCCAAAATGGCTCGTGCCCACAAAGGATGAAAATCCGCGATGCAAACCTTTCACAGGAATTAAACATTCCCAGCAGGAGTGACCATATCTTCCTATGGGCGTTCATTTTGCTTGGCTCCAAACCGGGGGCGTGAACTTTAAGTAGCTGCAACTCTATATGCACTAGGAACTAGTTTGGTCAAATAATGCGCCGAAATATCTTGGAAAGAAATTCTATCTAAGCCATAGTAATAGAAAAATTCTTTAACTCAGCTATATTAGAAACCATAACAACTATGGTAAAACACAAACTATGAACTTGATAGCATATGAGGCAGTCCACTTTGAGGATGGACTCTACATCTTTCTTGAGGAGCACTATAAAGGCGAGTTTGTATGAAAACTTCAAGATGAAAGTTAGCTGAAGCTCAACGAAAACCACTTAATAACTAACCAGCTAAGGATACTTGCTAAGTGGGCCTTAGCAAGCATCTACTAATGCGTAGATGCTAAACCAGGCTGTCGAATTTTATTCATAGCAGAATGGTATACATTAGCTATTGAAACTAACAATAAACTCGTCTTTGATCATCTGAATACTATTTCTCATTATCATCTTGACTCTTACATAATATCGCTATTACTATGCTTCTAACTTTTTCTAACTATCCCTCCTTCTATCCCCCTCGCGCAGGAGGAGAACTTTATTTATAAACAGGAGAGCAACTAACTAACCCTATCAAAGAAAGACGTGGAAGTAAAGTATATCCCCGAATCAAGGAACAGACTTCATAATGAATTTATGCATTCAACCCAATTTAGAGAAAATCTAGCACTCCACTCTTTCCAGATTGACTGTCATTAAAATTCTTTCCCATGGTTTCGGTCAAAGAGTCTTCACCGGAGCTTCCTCGAAGTCGTGCAGGAAATGGACTTTACTGCAAGGCCGAGATCGGCTGCGCTTGACTCGATCATTCTTCAACAACCTGCGAAACAAAAGGTAACATATGCGAAAGAAAAGGCGTATGGCACATACACAATATCTATTCCTTAATCACACATTTTAAATCTACTTCATCATTCAAAAACTGTATACGATATACCAGTCATTTTAGGGAGTCAACGGGGCAATAAATGCAATCAAGTCAACATAATGAGCTGCAGGAATATGAAAGTATCTTGCTACATGATATTCCCATAAAAGGTTTCAACAAAGTTTAAACAGCCATGAAATAACAAAAGTAAAGACATTAAAAGTTTATCATAACATTCAAATTATGAGCATTTTTTAAGCTCATCACCGGATATGATGTCTGCCATGAGGTGATGGAGATTGGGGACCTCATTCTATTCACTTTGTAGATAGACCTCGAGATGTACAGAGGTCGAGTGCCTACTTATTGATTGATTGTTGCAGCTATTATCTTTGGCTTGGTTGCTCCTGATTGACGAAGCAAAGGATTCAACCCAGGATGGGACTTGGCATGGCATCGAATGCTCTACAGGAGGACATTGTTTGCATGGGGGCCAGTGATGTTGGCCTCATTGTATCATGATATGCATGACTTTGTCTATTGTGATGGCAGAGTGATCAGGATAGGAGTTACTTTGCTTCACATTTGGGCTTGGGAGCACATCGTTGTGCTTCGATTGATCGTCCAAATGGTCGATGTAGAGTTGGATGATCCCATGGTTTGGCATTACAGAGGCGTCATTACCTTACAACACACTGGATGGCTTAGGATTCCATACTGACGCAGGGTCCTTGATGATATGACAGTATTTAGATGGTGATCGTAGCTTCAAATGCCAACGTGGTATGATGACATGCAATAGCTTTTCTTTGCTAGACAGACTCGATACATGCAGGGTCAGGAGCATACTATTATAGAGCGGTATTTTCCAAATAGGGTGGCGCGATAGTTTGGTGAGAAACATGATAGGCTAGGTGATGCATATAGGGCCATCTTCACCAGATCAACTCGAGAGGTTCCCACATGGGGACCTACAATCCAAGCTCCTGAGGTGGTTAAGGTTTTTCACCAGTTGGTGGCACAACCATGGGCATATGACCAGGGACAAGCAAACACGTAGATGACACCGACATATGATGCATGGTTTACACCCCCTCGTAGGTTGACAGATCTAGCGGGTGCTCCTCCATGAGGGAGACCTAGAGGGAGGGGAGTGGGTAGAGGTAGGGGAAAAGATGGCCAAGATGGCTAGGATGGGAAGATTCCTGGGGCACCACCAATGGGACATCAACCTCCATAGTAGCCTCCTATTCAGTAGTAGCTAGTGCAGCAGCAACCAATTTAGCCACCACCATCGGATTCCAGAGATTTGCAGATTCAACAGCTGCAACGATAGATTCAGGTCATTACAGGTGAGCGGGATTAGGCCTGACAACAGATTTTGGTAGTTACTATTGAGAGGGATCAAGCAGAACAATAGATTTTGGCTATTATTGCAAAGAGAGATCATGCGAGGCAGCAAGTATAGGTCGTGACTACCGAGAGAGATCAGGAGATCGATTGCCACCAGTAGTTGGAGGCGATGACAACAACCACACAAGGTAGGACTGTATCTGCCAAGCTATACAGAGAGGTTGTGACAGAGGCAGCCTATTACAAGATGCACTATCAAAGAGATTTTCCATAGGCACTCAAACAACCTAACTACTCGCAGCGGAGTGATGCATGACCCAAGACTGAGGATCAGCCAGAGAGACAGGTCAGAGAGGGGAGTAGCCATTAGGGTTAGCTCAATTGTATAGAAACTTTTTGACTTGTTGCCCAATTCTTTCATATAGATATACATTCATGGGTGATAGCCTCGTGGATATTTGTATTTATGATCAATATACATACATTGATTCAAATATTGTACTATGACAGTCATGATTTTTTTTGATATATATATGATACTGATTCGATGTGATGTGATGTGTTCATCTTATTTCATGTTTATGATTATATGGATGCATATGATGTGAGATGATATGCTTATATGTTATCATGTATGGATGCACTTTATTTATGCCTATGTGATATGTGGTGATATGCGATGTAATGATATGGAATGGATTCAATGTTGTATTTGTTTTCATTATCTTTTCATGATATGCCATATGTTTATGCAAATGTTATGGATGCATTCCTTTTTTTGTATTTTCTATGCAATTTATGATGATGACGATGCATATGTATGTATGGATGCAAATTTTTTAGGGTGATGATATGACAATGCAATGTATGTGGATGATATGTGTGCAACGATTTACGATGCTTAAAATAACAAATCTATATTATTTGTCGTGACTTAAATGATAATGTAGGATGTGTGTTTTATGATATGCTATGGTATGCAATGATTATGCTATGATGATGCAATATGTATATATGTTGATGATTTGTGGATGTAGGATGGATGCACTGATGATGTTTTTGTTGACTGTCATGATACCAGGTTAGTGCAGAGAGAAGATAGAAGAAATAAGATGAATGACCATTGACTTTGATGATTGCTTCAAGAGATCCAACAAGTCTATGATCCACCAAGACTTTATTAGAGATGGTGATGAGAAATGCATGATGATGATTTACTCATATCTCAAGATTGGGATTTTCTGTCGTTCCTTTTTGTTTGATATAACACATAGACATGATGCATTGAGGTATTGATAACCATGACAGTTTTGTATCTAGTGTAATGGACTTTGACTTTGCAAATAAATAGGATAGTTCTTGTTCACATCTTGACATACAGAAACCTCATTGGAATGTAAGTTAGAAGCCTAGAATATATTGGACCAAAGCATACGTAATAGTCAACAACATACTCCAAACAACCTTCCTACATACAAATAAGCAAGTATGCACCAAGATTATTTTACAAGAATACCCACAAGCACAACAAATAAAAGATAATGATTGAGGCCCCATTCCTTTCTCTTTGAATCTTTTTAGATAGACATCATCGAGAGGTCCTCGAAATGGGTCGATAAATTGTAAGAAAAGATCAAAGACAAACAATCGATTATCTATATCTCTTGCTAGTTTATTTTTTAGCAGCTAGGTGATATACGTCTTTGATGTACTTCATTAGGATACATCCTAGAACATATTGATCATATGGTTGTTTGATGTAGGATGTGATGAGCTTTATGATAGGCCATTTATAAACCTCAGCGATGCATTTACCTACGGTTTTAGACTTTGGAATTTTTGACACTTAGGTTCTCACTTTACAACTTGCAACACTTGTTTTCTCTTTTCTGTTTTTTCCAAGGTTGAAGGTGACGATTGATTTGGTAGTATGATGGAAGTTTATTGTGGAGGTGAAAGTGATATGGGATAGGTGGTTTTGGATTTCACGGAATATTTCAATGTTTTGGTATTTTTGAAAATGTTTTGAGGTTGTTTTGGTTTTTTGAAAGTTTA